>CAJHNH020006979.1:378751-413862 GCA_905116865.2 Candidula unifasciata | reverse complement strand
GCGTGTGTGCGTGTGTTTGTCTGTGTGTCTGTCTGTGTGTCTGCCTGTCTGTCTGTGTGTCTGTGTGTGTCTGTCTGTCTGTCTGCCTTACTGTCTGTCTGTCTGTCTGTCTGTCTGTATGTTTGTATGTATGTATGTATTACATACGTAATACAAAGAGAGCCAAGGGAAGCAACCACATATATGTAGTATTAAAGTTATTAATTCATAGATTTTTCGGTAAAAAAAGGGAGTTATCGGGCTTATTATATTTTTTAGTAATTTATTACCCTTTTTGTTCTTTGTACACCTCCTATTGTCTTTATTAAAGGGAATGAGAAAGGTTTTACATCTTCTGAGCGAGAGACATAAGAACTCGTTGTGGCCCTGAACACGTTCTTCAGGGGTCAGATAACGCTTTGTCCAGGTTTTTGCATTGCTGTGGGTCTAGGTTCCTTACTGGGGGTCATGGGGTCTTCCTCTGTGGCTCTTAGGTCATCTATTAACGTGGCAGGCTCATCGAGGTGGGGTCCTCATGTGGCTCTTAGCTAGAATGTTTTTTTCTGCCTGTGTGTGCACATGCACAGGACTAACTCTTGGTTTCAGTAGTCTATGACAAATACAGATTGTTATTATCAAACAAACAATGTAACAACAGTTATATATTTGTACAGATAGATATACAGCAAACAGTTATATAGTTAGACAAATGAACAAACAGATAGAATACATGACAGCTATAAAAAAAAAAAAAAAAGAATCGATAGATATTATGCAATTTGTTTATATATATATGTTTATTAAGAACAGTTTAGGAAGGGGTTCCTCATCCCGCTGGTTTGTAAGAATATGTTCATAACATTTTTAAACATGAAGGATTTTATCAACACAGCAATAAGACGTGTTCTGTTAAAAAAAAAAAAAAAACAGCTGACATCTGGTTTTGTGCTGAATCAGCTGCGTGTGGTGTCCATCACGATGATGATGACCATTGTTATCAATATGAGTACGAAGATAACTGATGAGGCCGATGCTGGCCCGAAATTTCTTGGACAGTGAGGACAGGGAATGAGTGTTGTGCCAGGGAGGAGATCTCCTGCAGTCGCCTTTCTGTCCATCCTGTTCTTATTCAGTCTTGCCGTTTTGTTTGCTTCACATGTAGCTGCGCCCTTGTGTAGAACTGCACACCATGCATTTCGGTCTTGAGAGGATCAGCCTCCTAATTGGTGTTATGCATCCCAAATGCTTTGAGTGAAGACTTCAAAGTGTCCTTAAAGCGTTTCTTTTGCCCGCCTTGGGAACGTTTCCCATTTTACAGCTCACCATAGAAGAGTTTTTTTGGGAGCCTGTGATCTGGCAAACATATATGAGATGGTGATAAAAGAGTGACTTGCGCGGTGACTTGGATTAAAGTGAGGAAGAGTTGCGCAGTGTCTTCGACCTCACTCTCTCGCCTAAGTCATATCTAGGTCCTGTGGTAAGACAGGACAATTGGAGATATGTCTAGGTGCAGTGAATGACCAGGGCGTTCTACATGCCTCACCATACTCTACGCGCTCCACAGAACTTTGCTAGCGTCGCCGTCTTGTCCGTTGAACCAAATACCGTTTTCTCTGCGCATTCTGCCGACAGTAGTCTGCTAGACAAATGTCTAACGACTGACCATATGGGTCTCAACAAATTATAGTACACTAGCGCTGGCTTCTGGGCAAGTCGGTATTTTGCAGTTATGTTAACATTTGTTCCTGTTCATTTATGCTAAGAAATGGTTTTGGTTTTGAACAACGGATCATTATCATGGCACACGAGTGGTAAATCAAAAGTCCTCCTTTCTACTTCAAACTCAAGACTGAGTCCGAAAGAATATATCAACGCAGTGCACGAACTCCGTAGAACTGGCGAGGATCTGGAAATGTTTTGGGTAGATTTTTAGCTTTAAATTTTGCCCAGGCAGCGCCGTTAGGGCTTCTCTTTCCGATTGCCAACTGTCAAGGGATTTTTTACGTGCGCAACAATGCACACGGGCGTCCAATCGCACTAACCAGAAACTAGGGTAAATTACTAGAAGTTCAAGTAAAAAAAAAATCTCAGCCCTTACCGGGGATTGAACCCGGAACCTCTAGCACTCGAGGCAGACTATAAGGATACACATAATTCATTCTCAATCAGCAAGTCCTTTACAAAACGTCGCTCTCTTCACGGCAAGCCTGAAAGTATCCCTTTTGCTAGCCAGCTATCCGGCCCCATGTGCTTTCAATGTTAACACATTCTTAATGTCTTGTATCCATGTTCGTGGTGGTCGACCCCTGCTTCGCCTTCCACAAACTATACCTTCCATCACCGTCTTTTCCAAGCCACCATAATTAATTCTAAAAATTCACAGAAATCTGAATATGCGTCTGCCCGATCGGACTGAATGAGAGGCACGAACTTAACACCCAAGGCCAACCTTCAGCTCAATGCGTCGGCCCCCGCATGGCTCCCGCTAGAAACCACTGTTAGTGGTGAATCTCCAGAAACACCTCTTTCACAACTTCCAGCACATTGTGGATCTTTGCTCACGTCTCTCACCTAAAGCCACATGGACCCCTTTGCACACGTCTCTCACCTAAAGCCACATGGACCCCTTTGCTCACGTCTCTCACCTAAAGCCACATGGACCCCTTTGCTCACGTCTCTCACCTAAAGCCACATGGACCCCTTTGCTCAAGTCTCTCACCTAAAGCCACATGGACCCCTTTGCTCACGTCTCTGTTACCATCAAGATCCCATGACGTTACGACTGGCGCAGGCGATCACCCCGCTGACCAGCCCAGTGGATTTAGCACGCAACAGTGCAGTTAGATTTTTCAAGTAAAGTGTTTCAGGAGAAACAGAGTTCGAAACGAGAACATTAGAGCAATTGTAGGAACCACACCATGCCTGCAATACATAAAGAAGCAACAAATAGAGTGGTTTGGCCACTTGATGCGAATGCAAACCGACCAACTGCCTCTACGAGCATACAACGAACAGCACTACTGCCCTAGAGCAAGAGGCAGACCGAGAGTGCGATGGATAGACAATATATCAGAGATCATGAGGCAACACGGATTAACAACAACACGTGCAACACACCTGGCCCAGGATAGAAAACTGCGACTCCCCACTACGCTGTGAGACAATTGTGGACAAGACAAAGACAAGACAAGTGTTTCAGTTTCACAGTCAACTGTTATGCTGCTTATTAACTCTAAATCATTAAAACGTCGAGAAAAAAAAAAAAAAAACACTATATGTTTGTTTACATTCGAATTTTATGTGTGTGTTTTAGCAAGAACATAATTATTATCAGGTTGAATGCCACATTTCAACAACTTGGACTGAAAGTTTATTTAGTTACACAGTTGAGTTGAGTTGAGTCAGGAATTGACATCACAGCACTCAGGGCATTCCCATGCATGCTCCATCCTCATCTTCAGCAGCCAGCGCAGAGTTCCAAAACTGATGGTACCGGTCACAATCTGGTTATTTGTTCTTCTTACCGTTCCTTTGAGTGTAAATAGCCGGCCAAACCCTATGGTTACAAACAGGTGCCTCAGTCTCTCCAGACCAAAATAATATTGTTTCTCTACTAATTTCGTTGCTTGTTCCCAAAATGCCTATATATACTTTTTTATTCATCCACACATTTATATACATAAACTCGCACAAGCACAGAAACACATACATATTCTCAAACACCCGAACCCTAACCCCATACAAATCTACGCACATACCAACAAACACACACACAAACGCACACACACACACACACTCACACCAAGTGTTAAAAAAAGACTAAATCATTTAAGCAACGACTACTCGTGTTATATATTTGAATTTTTTCTCCAGCTTATCCAAGCAATCGTCTACTCAGTTATGGATTTCTAATCACATTAATATTATTTTCTTAATTCCTTGTAATCTATCATGTTTTAAACTTACCTATTCTGTAGTTCTTGGATTAAACCCCCCCCCCCCCCCCCACCCCCCACATTGGTATTTTTTAAATTCGCCCTATGGTGTTAATGATTTTACTACTCTAGTCCCATTGTATTATGATTTTAACTGCTGTCCCATGGTGTTATTATTATAACTGCTGTCCCATAGTATTATTATTTTCACTGCTGTTCCATGGTATTATAATTTTTACTGCTGTCCCATGGTATTATAATTTTTACTGCTGTCCCATGGTGTTATGATTTTAACTGCTGTCCCATGGTATTATGATTTTAACCGCTGTCCCATGGTGTTTTGATTTCAACTGCTGTCCCATGGTGTTATTATTATAACTGCTGTCCCATAGTATTATTATTTTCACTGCTGTTCCATGGTATTATAATTTTTACTGCTGTCCCATGGTATTATAATGTTTACTGCTGTCCCATGGTGTTATGATTTTAACTGCTGTCCCATGGTATTATGATTTTAACCGCTGTCCCATGGTGTTTTGATTTCAACTGCTGTCCCATGGTGTTATTATTATAACTGCTGTCCCATAGTATTATTATTTTCACTGCTGTTCCATGGTATTATAATTTTTACTGCTGTCCCATGGTATTATAATTTTTACTGCTGTCCCATGGTGTTATGATTTTAACTGCTGTCCCATGGTATTATGATTTTAACCGCTGTCCCATGGTGTTTTGATTTCAACTGCTGTCCCATGGTGTTATTATTATAACTGCTGTCCCATAGTATTATTATTTTCACTGCTGTTCCATGGTATTATAATTTTTACTGCTGTCCCATGGTATTATAATTTTTACTGCTGTCCCATGGTGTTATGATTTTAACTGCTGCTCCATGGTATTATAATTTTAACTGTCGTTCCGTTGTATTATAATTATAACTGCTGTCGCATGGTATTATTATTTTAACTGCAGTTCCATGTTAGTATTATTATTATTTTAACTCCTGTCCTATGGTATTATCATTTCGACTGATGTACTATAATGTAATTGCTTAAATTTCCTATGTCTTATAATGTTGCTGTTTTAACTGCTCTATTTTTATCTCCTCTTTCTTGCAGTGTTATTATTTTAACTCCCCATCTCCCATAGTGTTATTATTTTAACCTCTCATAGCGTTGTTACTTTTATACCCCATTTCCCATGGTGTTATTACTCCTGTAACATAGAGTTATTATTTTAACTCCCTGCCCAGTATTTTTATAATTCTTACTCCTGTACCATAGTGTTTTATTTTACCTAATTCCGTGTAATATCTTAATTTTTTTTTCATTTTAATTATATTTATTCATAATTATTCGAACTCCCATCATCGAATCCTGTTATTACTTTTAACTTAGCCTGCCTAATACTATTGTTATTTCCAACCCCCCTGTCTAGCACTGTTAATTTATTGTAACTCCTTTTCCATAGTATTATTATTGAAACTCCTATCCCATGCCGTTGCTAGTTTCACCACCCTCCCCCCCCCCCCCCCCCCCCCCCCCCCACCACCAAACTTTTCTCCCATCGTGTTAAAACTTAGACATTTACAGTACGAGTAGGAGTCAAAGCAAAGCCTAACTGGTATTGCTTAAGGCTTGTAGTAACATTTTTTAGTATCTCCGCTCGGAGTATACAGACATTGCAATTTCCTCCCTGAACAGCAAGGTCGTGTTCTGTAGCAATATTGTCCTTCTGTCTGGCATAGTTGCAAAATCATAGACTTGAATCGGTTATGTGGAGAATAACAGTTTAAAGTTAATATCTTCAGATATCTTTTAAAGACGCTAAATACTGGGAAAACCAGATTTCTATGCATGTTGAGATCAAATATAAAAGGGGTGGAACATACTACACGTTGTGTGGGATTAAGGAAATAAAAAAGTGTTGATGATATTATGTTATGTTATGTTATGACAGTCGACGTCTTAGTACAGTGGGCGTTCTCATGCGTGCTCAGTCCTTCTATACAGTAGCCACTCCAAGGTACCTCTACTGACTGCTCCCATAATACTTTAGTTATAATAACTCCTGTCTTGACCTTGAAGACGGCATCGACGTGTTTTACCAAGCTTAACTCCTCGGTCACGCAATCGTGTTAGCGTCAGAGATTCGCGGTTATCCCCCAGCCTAGTCCGTACAGGGTTGAAGATATCAGCTATGTCCATGCTTCTTCCAGTTTGCACTGGTACCTTACCTAACCAGTCTTAAACAATGTGTGTTTTGTCATCAATACTTTTTTTCCCCTCAAACCCACCCAACGTGTAGTATGTTCAACTTCTTTTATATTTGGTCACATCATGCTTAGAAATATGGATTACTTGCCAGCTGGTCAACTCTTCCATTAAAAAGAGTGAATCGAAATTCTAATAATCTTCTCTTTGCTCTTTCCAATGCCTTGAATAAGCTGGTCTTCATTTTCTTAATGTGTTTCTTGATGTCATTGTTCCATTGCCTTCCTGACTTTCCCTTGCCCAATATTCATTGTTATTTCTGCAGGATGGCTGTCTGTGGCAGATGGTGTCAGCTCATTCTCGTCAGATGACCAAACCGTACCACATACCTGTTTGAATAGTTTCAGGCCTAATCTTCTTCTTTAAAGACTATACCAGTCTTAGCATAACTGGACCATACCAGTTTTAGCTCAGCTGAAGACTATACCAGTCTTAGCTGAACTAGAAGCTATACCAATCTCAGCTGAATTGAAGACTATCCCAGTCTTAGCTGAACTAGAAGCTATACCAATCTCAGCTGAATTGAAGACTATCCCAGTCTTAGCTCATCTTAAGCCTACACCAATCTTAGCTGAATTGAATACTATGTCTTGTCTCAACTGAAGATTATACCAATCTTAACATAACTGAAAACCATACCAGTCTTGTCTGAATTGAAAACTATACCAACCTTAGAATAGCTGAAGACCATACCAGTTTTAGCTCAACTGAAGTCTATACCAGTATTAGCATAACTGAAGACCATACCAGTTTTAACTCAGCTGAAGACTATACCAGTCTTAGCTGAACTAGAAGCTATACCAATCTCAGCTGAATTGAAGACTATACCAATCTTAGCTCATCTTAAACCTACACCAATCTTAGCTAAATTGAATACTATAACAGTCTTGTCTCAGCTGAAGATTATACCAATCTTAGCATAACTGAAAACCATACCAGTCTTGTCTGAATTGAAAACTATACCAACCTTAGAATAACTGAAGACCATACCAGTTTTAGCTCAACTGAGGACTATACCAATCTTAGCATAACTGAAGACCATAGCAGTTTTAGCTCAACTGAGGATTATACCAATCTTAGCTCAGCTGAAGATTATACCAATCTTAGCAGAACTGAAGACCATACAATCATTTCTGAATTGAAGACTATTCCAGTCTTAGCTGTACTGAAAACTATACAAATCTTAGATGTCGTGTAGATTATACTAATCTTAAAAGAGGTTTCAACTATGAAAACCTTAGCTGGGGCGTAAACTATACGAATCTTAGCTTTAGTTAATATTATTGCAATCTTAGACGCAATTTTAGCTGTAGCGTTGACTATACCAGTCTTAGATTTAGACCATAGCTAAAGTGTGCACTATACCACTATTAGCTAAAGTGTGCACTATACCATTGTTAGCTAAAGTGTGCACTATACCACTGTTAGCTAAAGTGTGCACTATACCACTGTTAGCTAAAGTGTGCACTATACCACCGTTAGCTAAAGTGTGCACCATACCACTGTTAGCTAAAGTGTGGACTATACCACTGTTAGCTAAAGTGCGCACTATACCACTGTTAGCTAAAGTGTGGACTATACCATTGTTAGCTAAAGTGTGGACTATACCACTGTTAGCTAAAGTGTGCACTATACCACTGTTAGCTAAAGTGTGGACTATACCATTGTTAGCTAAAGTGTGGACTATACCACTGTTAGCTAAAGTGTGGACTATACCATTGTTAGCTAAAGTGTGGACTATACCACTGTTAGCTAAAGTGTGGACTATACCATTGTTAGCTAAAGTGTGGACTATACCACTGTTAGCTAAAGTGTGGACTATACCATTGTTAGCTAAAGTGTAGACTATACCATTGTTAGCTAAAGTGTGCACTATACCACTGTTAGCTAAAGTGTGCACCATACCACTGTTAGCTAAAGTGTGCACCATACCACTGTTAGCTAAAGTGTGCACTATACCACTGTTAGCTAAAGTGTGCACTATACCACTGTTAGCTAAAGTGTGCACCATACCACTGTTAGCTAAAGTGTGGACTATACCACTGTTAGCTAAAGTATGGACTATACCACTGTTAGCTAAAGTGTGGACTATACCACTGTTAGCTAAAGTATGGACTATACCACTGTTAGCTAAAGTGTGGACTATACCACTGTTAGCTAAAGTGTGGACTATACCACTGTTAGCTAAAGTGTGCACTATACCACTGTTAGCTAAAGTGTGCACCATACCACTGTTAGCTAAAGTGTGGACTGTACCACTGTTAGCTAAAGTGTGCACTATAGCACTGTTAGCTAAAGTGTGCACTATACCACTGTTAGCTAAAGTGTGGACTGTATCATTTTCAGCTGGGGTAGAGATTATACCAATATTAGCTGAGGTTTAAATTATGCATTTCTTACCTGAGATGTAGACTATACCAATCTTGACTGAGATGTAGACTGTAACATTCTTGACTGAGATGTAGACTATACCAATCTTGACTGAAATGTAGACTATACCAATCTTGACTGAGATGTAGACTAAACCAGTCTTGACTGAGATGAAGACTAAACCAATCTTGACTGAGATGAAGACTAAACCAACCTAGACTAAGATGAAGAGGATACCAATCTTGACTGAGATGAAGAGGATACCAATCTTGACTGAGATGTAGTCTATAGCAATCTTAACTGAGATGTAGACCATACTAATCTTAACTGAGATGTAGACTATACTAATCTTAACTGTCATGTGATTATACTAATCTTGACTGAGATGTGGACTATACTATTCTTAATTGAGATGTAGACTTTACCAATCTTGACTGAGATGCAGATTATACCAATCTTGACTGAGATGTAAACCATGCTAATCTTGACTGAGATGTAGATTATACCAATCTTGACTGAGATGTAGATTATACTAATCTTGACTGAGATGTAGATTATACTAATCTTGACTGAGATGTAGATTATACCAATCTTAATTGATAAGTGGACTATACTTCCTCTTCTTTGCGTTCGGTTTCGCATGCTCAGATCAGACCATCAAGTGGCTTGCCTCTATGAACTCGCATGTCAGCTGCAGGTCCAGCATGGTTCCCCATAGCTTGCTCTGCACAATTTGCTCTTAAGGCCAGGTGTCTTTTCGAAGTTGTAGTTAGAGTGGGCAGGTCTGCAGAATGTGCTCAGGTGTTTGTGGTCCTGTTTGACAGGCACACTGTGGGGATTGTACAATCTTTTTATTATGCATGTGGTAGTTGAACCTGCAACGTCCTGTTCGTAGACGGAAAATTGTTGCTTGTTGCTTTCTGTTGAGTCTGCTGATGGGGTATTGTGGATGTTTACTGTTAGTGTGTTCTCACTACACTTCCTTCCATTTTTTTTAATTAGTGTTCTGATTTCTGGTAATGACAATGAATGGGCGTGTTGTTTCTCCTTTGTTCCATTTTTTGGTAGTCTGTCTGCTAACTCATTTCCTGGTATGCCGCAATGAGATGGGATCCACTATAGAACGATTTGATTGTTTTTTTTTTTTTATGTCTGTTTAGCTGGCAGGTCATCTCTCTCTCCACGTTTTCTCGTGGATCCTTCTGAGTCGCCTAAAGGACTGACATGCAGTCACAAAAGAAAACAATTTCGCTGTTTTTAATTTGTCTTTCCTCCATCCCTTTGGCTGAATCAATAATTGCTTGCTGCTTTGCTCTGGTTTGTTGAGGGTCTTCTGGAGGCGCATGACGTTTCTACTGTGGACACATCTTGCAGCATGATGACCGATCCAGCTTCTCCGTTTTTTGTCTGCTCTCTTCCATGACCCATCGGTGTATCCGTGTGTCCATTCGGGTTTTGCAAAACAGTTGTAGACATGCTCAAGGGTCTTCTTTGCACGCAGTACTAGGTCAGATTCTTCAGCCTTTCTCTCTATGCCTGGAACTGTCGTTATGACGTATACTATGCTTACCAGAATAGACTATAATAATCTTAACTGACGTGTAGACTAAACCAATGTTAGCTGAGGGGTAGATTTTACCAAACTTGACTGAGATGTAGACTAAAATAATTTTGACTGAGATGTAGACTATACACAGTTTTGACTGAGATGTAGACTATACCAATCTTGACTAAGAAGTAGACTCTATCAATCTTGACTGAGATGAAGACTATATTAATTTTAACTGGGGTGTAGACTATCCCAGTGTGAGCTGAGTGGTAGACTATACCAAACTTTATTGAGGTGTAGACTATACCAGTCTTGACTGAGATGTAGACTATACCAATCTCGGCTGAGATGTAAACTATACCAATCTTAACTGAGATGTAGACTATACCAACCTTGACTGAGATGTAGACTATACCTACTTTGACTGAGATGTAGACTATACCAATCCTGACTGAAATGTAAACTATACCAATCTCAACTGAGATGTAAACTATATCAATCTTAACTGAGATGTAGATCATACCTACCTTGACTGAGATGTAGACTATACCAATTTTGACTGAGATGTAGACTATACCATTCCTGATTGAGATGTAGACTATGCCAGTCTTGACTGAGACGTAGAATATACTAATCTTGACTGAGATGTAGACTATACCAATCTTGACTGAGATGTAGACTATACCAATCTTGACTGAGATGTAGACTATACTAATCTTGACTGAGGTGTAGACTACACTAATCTTGACTGAGATATAGACCATAACAATCTTGACTGAGATGTAGACTATACCAATCTTGACTGAGATGTAGACTATACTAATCTTGACTGAGGTGTAGACTACACTAATCTTGACTGAGATATAGACCATAACAATCTTGACTGAGATGTAGACTATAACAATCTTGACTGAGATTAGACTATAACAATCTTGACTGAGAAGTAGACTCTACCTATCTTGACCAAGAAGTAGACTATACCAAACTTAACTGAGATGTAGACAGTGCCAAGCCTAACTGTGATGTAGACAATACTAATGTTAGCTGAGGTGTAGACTATACTAATCTTAACTGAGATGCAGGTTATACCAATATTATATATTTTCATACTATATCAATCTTAGTTGAACTATAGACTATACAAATCGTAGTGTAGACTAAACCATTAGTTGCTCTGGAATAGACCATACCAATATTTGTCATGGTGTTGACTCTACGAATCTCTGTCGTTGTGTAGATTATACAAATCTTAGCTGTAGTATAGGAAATTTGACGAGACACAATCATACTTACAGGACACGAATTGACAGAAATGATTTGTGCCAACAAGATCATGACAGTCAAAAGTGTTGTCAACTTAGTCGTCATTTTGGCCTCTTTTGTTGTTGAATGCCTAGCTAAGTTCGTCAGTGTGGTAAAACTCTGAACCAAAAAGCAATGTTTTCGATTATACAGATAGTATATATATATATATATATCGACTGAGCCTCGTGACCTTCGCACAAGGTCAGACGAGCTACTGCCTTAGCCACAGACGCCGCAATATATATATATATATATATATATATATATATATATATATATATATATATATATATATATAAGGCCTTGCGATCCGACTCGTAATACCAACGTACCCCGATCTAAACCCACCAATGGCTCCGTAGATTTTAAACATGGTATGGGACGTCGCAGGTCGACCCCAGCCTAAAATGGTTATCAGGATAGGCTGTCCTGGGAAAGTAAAGACGGCCGGCGTAATGCTGATCACATTACTCACAGACTGCTGATGGTCTGTATAAATATGGGTGCTCTTCTGATAAGCCCGATACGCCTAAAGTCGTGAAAAGGGATCTTTACTTTACTCACACACACACACACACACACACACACACACACACACACACACATATATATATATATATATATATATATCACATTTAGGATTAGACCAGTGTTTCCTAGCGTGGGTGCTACCACCTCACTGAGAGGGGGCGGGTGGAGGGGTTGCTAGGGTGGTAGAGAAGTCAGTAGCTCCTCTGACTTTGTGCGAAGGCCAAGAGGCTCAGGAACAAAGACATGTACCATTAGTATAGGAACTCTGCGCTGGCTGCTGAAGATGAGGATGTAGCACGTATGGAAAAGCCACGAGAACTGTGATGTCAATATATGACTTAACTCAACAGTGGCATACAATTTTATTTTTTGTTCTTCTTGACCTCATCTATATCTTCACTGTCGGCCTACGTGGCTTAGGTGTTGCGAACGCGCTTCGTAATGTCGGGGTGCCGGGTTCGATCCCTGCTGCGGACGGTTTGTCTTGCGATGGTTTTGACCGTGGTACCGAGAGCCCACAGTCCAGAAAGCAATGGCAAACTACTGAACGCAAATTTGTCTAGAAAAACTACAACAGCCAGAAAGTGTTGGGCTTGGTTCTGCAACGTCCTGTAAAGGATACGCAACTAATAAAAAATATCTTCACTGATGCTGTATGCGTAGTGAGTTCCTATAAATGCACCCAAGGTGCTCTTACGACCCAAATATGATCCTCCCATAAAGAACAAATAAGTAGAGAATATGAATACCAAAGATATTCTCACTCAGATGTGAAACTTACCGATATCTAGATAGAAAAGCTACACACGTGCAATTTCACATGTGATGTACCTGCAACACCACTTTATGGTGCAGAAACCTGAACAATGAACAAGCAACTCGAAAATCAGACTATCTCTAGAGATGTGGATACACAAAAGATAGTTAGTCGACAGATTATCTTCATTACACATCAAACAATTCAGTCCATAAGTGCGCGGATCCCCTCCTCGGTAAAACCCGCGGCATGTAGTGGCTCATGACACCAGTTCTGTGTTGCTTTCTGTCGTATTCTTCTTTGGCTTCTGCATAGTGCTCGTATCTGGCCACTCCCCTGTTAATGTTTTTCTTGCAGTCTGGTCATGGTTACAGATTCACAATCATCACTATGTTCTCGTAGATGTATTTTCGTATTACTTTCTGTGTTTCAGCATGGCCTATGGTACCTCCCACGTCCGCCAGTCACGGTAACTTTATCTGCAAGCCTATCAGCTGGCTCATTTCCATAGGCGCCTGCGTGCCCTCCCATGAATATTTATTAGCATAAAAGTACAGAAAAGCATATGTTAAAAAAACAATGTTTTCCCGTAATGAATTTAAATAATGTGGACACGTACAATACATTGCACAGTTTATTGCTAGGCATATGTCATTGTATCTCGTCAGGTGCGTTACTCCCTTAAATTCCGGAAGAAAATAAAACATAAAATAAAATATTAAGGCTCTCTAGAGACCGGGGGAAAACGTATAAAAAACATGTCCGAACACATGAATGAATGAATGAATGAATGATAACAGTGCACTCAGGGCATTCCCACACATGCTCTGTCTCTGTTTTGTAGCCTCCTGTGTGAAATATCTTCCAGAACCTCTGCATAACCTACCCCCCCCCCCCCCCGCCCCCCCCCCACAAAAAAAAAAAAAAAAAAAACAACCCCGAAACCCCTTCCGCTACAAAATGTGAATTGGTCTATAAAATATAGGCCTAACCCTATATGCCCAGCGCATCAGAAGGCAAGCGAAGAGACTCTTTATTTTACATAATTTATTTATACAGTAGACATCGATACAAGTGGGAGGTCAATATTGGCAGACAGATGAGCTTTATTTACAGACAACAGAAAAGGTATCTTGGAGACTAATTTCAGCCAATCTTATTGTGGATTTATAGTCACCTGGTTCATCCTGCTTACCTTTGTGCACAGATTTGTTATTTCGACTTTTGATCGCAATTCGTATTTCAGTTTCTTATTAAATATAGCAATCACTTGCCCCTTCATTTTACTGGACGAAAGACCAATCAATTATTACAAATGCTCAATAATCATTGGTTATTTTAAGTAGATAGATGAGTTGGGCGTGGCTTGTAGTTTCCAGTTGAATTCAGTAATGAATATAGATCAGGTCACTGGGCAATGGTAAGGGCAAGTCATAATATGTAGCGGCCTCTCAGAAGCAATACTACAGATTTCGGTTTGGGGGAAAGAGGAGAAGGGACAGACCAAGAAAGACACGGATACAGACTTGACTCGCTGGACAAGCCTTAGGCTTGCCACCATTCCCTGTCCTTTTCAATTTTTATTTAAACACATCAAAGAAGAAACACTAAAAAATCATGAAACATCTATGTCCGTTGGCTGAAGACCACTGTGCAATTTTTGCAGACGACATTGATCTCATAGCTGGTTCCGAACCGGAACTACAACTAGAACTTGATACAAAATTAGAGAGTCTGTGCTAGTTATGCCATGAAAATGAATGCCGAGAAAAGAAAGATTCTTGTAAATAGTCACAATAGTCAAGTACCTACCAACATACAGATAAAAGAGAAAAAAACTAGAAGAAGTCGAAACCTTGAAATATCCTGGCTCCAACATTTGTAACGATAGCGGCTGTACCAAAAAAATCATGACAAGACTTGATATGGCAACAGCCGCGATGTCGCAGCTGAATACAATGTGGAAGAGCAAAATCAGCATCGCAGTTAAGGTCAAATCACTGGTATTGTTTATTTTCTTATACAGATTTGAGGGTTAGACTCTCACAGTGGAAGTGGAAAGGCTAATTCAGGCTTTCGAATGTAAATGCTCTAGACGCATTTTACAAATGAATTATTTAGAATCCAAAAATATCTGACAAAAAAAGTACAAATTGCCTAGGTCTGACATGCAATCACAAAGCAAAACAATTTTGCTGTGTTCAATATTTCTTTCATCAAGCACTTTGACTGCATCAATCATTGCTTGCGGCTCTGTTGTGAAGTTTGTTCAGAGTCTTTAGGAGGCGCATGACGTTCTACTGTGGTCCCATCTTGCAGTACGATGACCAGTTCAGCTCCTGCTCTTTTCTTCGTTTCTGCTCCCTCCCATGATCCATCGGTGTATACGTGTGCCAATTCGGGTTTTGGATAAGAATTGTAGAGATATTCAAGGGGTATTATAGTTCAGAGATCTTAATTTCTTCTTCAAGAGAAAATGAATGAGAAGCAGTGACAAAAGCCATCAAAGAGTTTCCCTCAGGGTTAAAAGGTCGTGGCTTCATTTCGCAACTGCTTCGCTCGATTCATTATTGTTGTTTTTACGGAAATCGCTGCAGATCATCTCTGGGAATGGGTAGCTCGTGCTTTGTGCGATGCTGTATACAGGCAGCTGTCTTTCTGCGAAGCGAGGCCGAGCCATATGGAATAAAACCAGGTGCAATACATTCGATTGTCTGAACTTTAATTTTAACTCCAGTTGGGAAAGAGGAACGACAGCATAGGACGAACGAACGAATTTTGTTTTAACCTATTTAATAATGCACCCATTTGCCTAAAAACACATCCAATCACCTGCCTATCAACATGGCCACTCTCCTAATAGCCACACACCCACTTATCAAACTATCTACTAACACACCCACCTCACTACCTATATACGCACTAGCTACACAACTAGCAACCAACACAACATACACTCACCCAATTACAAACACAATAGACAATCACCTACCTAAACACAAAACATACCCACCAACCTACCAACACAAAACAAACCCACCCACTTACCAACACAAAGCACACCTACCTATCTACCAACACAACAAACACCCACCTAGTTACCAACACAACACACACCCACCTACCTACCAACAGAACACACACACACCTACCTACCAACACAACACCACACACACCTATCTACCATCACAACATACACCTACCTTCCTACCAACACAATACACACACATATACCTATCAACACACACACCTATCTACTAACACAACACATACCCACCTAACTACCAACACAGCACACACCCACAGACCTACCAACACAACTCACACCCACCTACCTAACAACAAAACACACACCCACCTACCTACTAACACAACACACACCCACCTACCTAGATACCAACACAACACACACCCACCTACTTACCAACACAACACACACTCACCTAGCTACCTACCTACCTACCTACCTATCAACACACACACAAACCCCACTACCTACCACAACACATACACATACCACACCAACACAACACACAAAACCTAACCCCAACCAAACAAAACCACACCCCCACCCTACCTAACAACACAACACCCACCCATCTACCTACTAAAACAACACACACCCACCTAACTACCAACACAACACACACACACTCACACCTATCTACCATCACAACACACATCCACCTTCCTACCAACACAACACACTCTCATCTACCCAGCAACACATTACACACCCACCTATCTACTAACACAACTCATACCCAACTAACTACCAACACAACACACAACCACCTACCAACCACACACACACACACACACACCCACCCACCCAAACCAACCAAAAACACAACACCCACCCACCCCAAACCAACACACCACACACAACCACCTACCCACCACCACAACACAAACACCACCATACCCACCTACCTAACAATCACACAACACCACACAAAACCACTACCTACCAACCAACAACACACCCACCACCACCCTACCAACACACAACACAACACAAACCCACCTACCCCACCTAACAACACAACACACACACCACCCCACCTACCAACACAACACAACCACACACCCCACCTACCTACCAACAACACACACCCAAAACAACCTACTACACACACCACACCCACAACCCACCTACCTACAACACAACCACAACACACCCCCACCTACCACCCAACAACACACACCCACCCACCTACCTAAAACAACACAAACCACACACCACACACCACCCACACCTACACTACACACACCCACCTACTTACCAACACAACACCCACCCATCTACCTACTAAAACGACACACATCCACCTACCTACCAACAAAACACATACCCACCTATCTACCAACACAACACACACACCTACCTACCAACACAACACACACCTACCTCCATACCAACACAACACACGCATCTACCTACCAACACACCCCACCCCCTACAAACACAACACAACACCACACCAACACCACCAACAACAAACACACACACAACACCCCCACTACCAAACACAACACACACACACAGACCTACCAACACAAACACACACACCCACCTACCTAACAACACAACAAACACCCACCAACCACACCCACCACCACACCCACCCCAACCTACCAACACAACACACACCCACCTACCCCACCAGCAACACACACACACACACCCACCTACTTACCAACACAACACACACCCACCTACCTACCTACCTATCAACATTACACACACCCACCTACCTACCAACACAACACCTACTTACCAACACAACACACACCAACCTAACTACGAACACAACACACACCCACCTACCTACCAACACAACACAACACACACCTACCTTACAACACAACACACACCCATCTACCTACCAACACAACACACACCCACTTACTTACCAACACAACACCCACCAATCTACCTACTAAAACAACACACACCCACCTACATACCCAAACAACACACATCTACCTATCTACCAACAAAACACACACCCTCATGTCTACCAACAAAACACACACACACCAACCTACCTACCAACACAACACACACCCACCTACCTACCAACACAACACACACACACCTATCTACCATCACAACACACATCCACCTCCCTACCAACACAACACACTCACATCTACCCAGCAACACATTACATACCTACCTATCTACCAACACAACACACACCCACCTACCTACCAACACAACACACACACACACCTACCTAACACCATAACACACACCCACTTAACTACCAATACAATACACACACACCCACCTACCTACCTACTAACACAACACACACCAACCTACCTACCGATACTAAACACACCCACCTACCTACCTACCAACACAACACACACCAATCTACCTACTAACACAACACACACCCAATCAACAACCTAACAACACAACACACTCCCACCTACCTACCAACACAACACACACCCACCTACCTACCTACCTACCTACCAACACAACACAACACACACCCACCTACCTACCAACACAAAACACACCCACCTACCTACCTACTAACACAACACACACCCACCTACCTACTAACACAGCACACACCCACCTATCTACCTAACAACACAACACACACCGATCTAACTACCAACACAACACACACCCACTTATTTACCAACACAACACCCACCCATCTACCTACTAAAATAACACACACCCACCTACCTACCTAAACAAGACACACCTACCTATCTACCAACACAACACACCCTCATATCTACCAACAAAACACACACACACCAACCTACCTACCAACACAACACACACCCACCTACCTACCAACACAACACACACACACCTATCTACCATCACATCCACCTCCCTACCAACACAACACACTCACATCTACCCAGCAACACATTACACACACACCTATCTACTAACACAACACATACCCACATAACTATCAACACAACACACACACCCACCTACCTACCAACATAACACACACCCACTTAACTTCCAGTACAACACACACCCACCTACCTACCTACTAACACAACACACAACCACCTACCTACCGACACAACACCCACCCACCTACCTACCTACCAACACAACACACACCAACCTAACTACCAACACAACACACACCCACCCAAGTACCTAACAACACAACAAACTACAACACACACCCACCTACCTACCTACCTACCAACCAACACAACACAACACACCCACCTACCTACCAACACAACACACACCCACCTACCTACCTACCAACACAACACACACCCACCTACCTACTAACACAGCACACACCTACCTACCTAACTAACAACACAACACACACCCACCTACCTACCAGCACAACACACACCAACCTAACTACCAACACAACACACACTCACAGACCTACCAACACAACAAACACCCACCTACCTACCTAACAACACAACGAACACCCACCTACCTACCAGCACAACACACACCCTCCTACCTACCAACAAAACACACACACACCTACCTAACAACACAACACACACCCATCTACCTACCAACACAACACACATCCACCTAACTACCCAAACAAAACACACCTACCTATCTACCAACACAACACACACCCTCATGTCTACCAACAAAACACACACACACTAACCTACCTATCAACACAACACACACCCACCTACCTACCATGACAACACACATCCACCTCCCTACGAACACATCACACTCACATCTATCCAGCAACACTTTACACACCCACCTATCTACTAACACAACACATACCCACCTAACTACCAACGCAACGCACACCCACCTACCTACCAACACAACACACACACCCACCTACCTACCAACATAAAACACACCCACTTAACTACCAATACAACACACACCCACCTACCTACCTATTAACAAAACACACTCACACCTACCTACCAACACAACACACACCCACCTACCTAGATACCTACCAACACAACACACCACACACCCACCTACCAACACAACACACACCCACCCACCTACCTACCAACACAACTGTCCCTGTAGGTAGTATATACACATATATAACTATATCCTCAGTAAATTGTAAATAAAACACCTGAATCAATACAACAAAAGAGTCCCAAAGTTGTTAAGTACTCATTACAACCTAAAAAAGCTTTGATAAATATGTTCTTGATTTGAAGGTGAATTGCTCTCGTAAAAAACTATAGTGATTTGTATGTATGTATGTATGTATGTATGTATGTATGTATGTATGTATGTATGTATGTATGTATGTATGTATGTATGTATGTATGTATGTATGTATGTATGTATGTATGTATGTATGTATGTATGTATGTATGTATGTATGTATGTATGTATGTATGTATGTATGTATGTATGTATGTATGTATGTATGTATGTATGTATGTATGTATGTATGTATGTATGTATGTATGTATGTATGTATGTATGTATGTATGTATGTATGTATGTATGTATGTATGTATGTATGTATGTATGTATGTATGTATGTATGTATGTATGTATGTATGTATGTATGTATGTATGTATGTATGTATGTATGTATGTATGTATGTATGTATGTATGTATGTATGTATGTATGTATGTATGTGTATGTATGTATGTATGTATGTATGTATGTATGTATGTATGTATGTATGTATGTATGTATGTATGTATGTATGTATGTATGTATGTATGTATGTATGTATGTATGTATGTATGTATGTATGTATGTATGTATGTATGTATGTATGTATGTATGTATGTATGTATGTATGTATGTATGTATGTATGTATGTCTGTCTGTCTGTCTGTCTGTCTGTCTGTCTGTCTGTCTGTCTGTCTGTCTGTCTGTCTGTCTGTCTGTCTGTCTGTCTGTCTGTCTGTCTGTCTGTCTGTCTGTCTGTCTGTCTGTCTGTCTGTCTGTCTGTCTGTCTGTCTGTCTGTCTGTCTGTCTGTCTGTCTGTCTGTCTGTCTGTCTGTCTGTCTGTCTGTCTGTCTGTCTGTCTGTCTGTCTGTCTGTCTGTCTGTCTGTCTGTCTGTCTGTCTGTCTGTCTGTCTGTCTGTCTGTCTGTCTGTCTGTCTGTCTGTCTGTCTGTCTGTCTGTCTGTCTGTCTGTCTGTATGTATGTATGTATGTATGTGTGTGTGTGTATATATGTATATGTACACACTAGACAACATAAAAATCGAAAGCTCGCCTCGCTATAGAAACAAGTGCACAAAGATAATGACCAACTAGACATCCTAAAAAAAGTGGGTACTTTTTGGCTTTTTCACCCTGTCTCGTAGGATGCGATTATTTGTAGGGAATTCTCTGGGGCAGTCCTATACAAGTAAGGTCTTGAAACCTCATTTATATCACCAATGAATGGCCGTCTCCACAGTAAGTAATGGCTGCAGTGGACCCCAAACAGTTCTGTTTTAGCCAGGCACATATACTGCCTCACGCTGCTGTTCGTCAGTCTCCTAAAGAGAGGCACGCACAGTGTGAGATCAATCAATCAAGAATGCAGTCAATCGGCGACCTCTGCAGAACATCGCCCTCATCACAGCTCTTCTGTCTTTGCCTCACTTTTCACAAGCCGCATCCTCCATCACCGTTCTCTCCAGACCTCCATGACATCTCTGAAATAGCTCAGCTGTAGGGACAGGATTCTGTTTACCAGCCAGTTCTTCTTGATGTTCAAATCATGCAGCATGCCGATGTTTTTCTTTTTCATGGCGTACTGTATTTTAAGAACCTTTTTTTTTGTGGCATTTCAGGTCAAAAGCTCTTATCTTCCCCTCTTTCCCTCCCCCGAAGGCCAATTGAGAGTTCATGACTTCAATCCTAAGTTGCCACTGGGCAAATAAATGATCTCATTTTTTATTTTTAAATTTCAACTTGCTTGCACACATCCCCAGTGGACACAAGCAAAAAAAAAAAAAAAAAAAAGCCAATATTTTGGCCTTGAAAGAGAAGAAGGATATTGGAACATGTGATCACAAGAAAAAACAAAATAATAACAAACACAAAGGAAGACAGCTCGAGGCGATTCTTAAAAGTTTGACGACGTGTAGGGGGGTCTACATACGACTTGATAATGCTGTTGAAGATAGCAGATTGTGGCAAGGCATGATTTCCCACGCCAGTAGGCAAGGCTCTTGATGATAATGAGTAAGATTTTAGAACGGTTGGACAAAACTTAGTAACGACTTGCTAGACTGATGGATGGAGAGCAAGGAAAATGCAAATAAACAAATATTTACATAACTTAGCAAAATAGATGAGGCGAAACAAGAACACTATCATGATAAGTGATTTTCGTGATTTGGTGAGATGTGACCGCCTACGTTTATGATGATCATTTCGGAATGACCACAGATTTGACCAGTAATGTATTCGGGTCAAAACATCCCTAAAACTGCTAAGAAATGTGTATTTTGTGATGATCACACCCCCAACCAATCATATCTTCAAGCTCGAAAAACCGTCTTGATACCACAACGCCCTCAAACACCGATATCTTCAAATATATCAAACAGTTTTTGATTTGACCACGTCTTTAGCCAATGATGTTTAAGAAGGTAGAACATCGACCAATGAAACCTTCAAGTGTACATATCAGTGGGGATATGGCCACACCCTCGACTAATGATACATTGAGTTGTGTACATTTTCTCTTGAGTGACACGTGCTTGCCCGATACACGATTGGTTTCCCACACTTTTTGCACAAAAATCTACAATACCACAAAACTGTGGTTGAAAGCTGTTCAGTGTAATTAAGACACGCGAAAGAAGCTGTTTGAAGTGAGTTACTAAAGTAGGGTAACTCGCTGTAGCGTAGCGGCTAGACGCTGGCGTGCGAATCGAAATTTCGTGGGTTCGCTACCTAGCGGAGCTGGGCTTTTTTTTCAAAAATTCCTTTGACTTCCAGGTAGACTCAGCCTTAAATAGGTACCGGGTGCAGTCCCGGGAAGTAAAGGCAGCCGGCGTGATGCTGACCACATCACCCACAAAGTGCCAAGTGGTCGATAAAAACATAGGTCCAGCCCTACATGCCCTAGACGCCTAAAGGCGTGAAACAAGGACCTTTACTTAAAAAAACACACACACTAATAAATAGGGGATCATGTAAAATGTGGATTATGTAAGCAGCAAAATAGGCAACAGAGGATTATGTGAATTATGCAGGAAGTTAATTAGGCAATAGCGGATTAGCAAACCAGTTAATTGAGTATGTTGTGGATTATGTGGGTAGTGAATTATGTAAGCAGTGGATTATGTAAGCAGCGAAGAGGTTATATTGGATTGGGTAAGTAGGGGATTAGGGAAGTAGTGGATTATGGATTTAGTGGGTTAAGCAACTAATAGATAAGCTAACAACGGACTAAGCACTAGTGAATTAAGTAATAGTCAGTTAAGTAAGTTGGGATTTGGTATATTGTGAAGTATTTAAGTGGTGGATTAAGTAATTAGTGTATTATGTAAGGAGTGAATTGGGTGACAGTGGATTAGCTTAAAGTAGATTTTGTTATAGTAGTCAATGTTAAAGTCCCCCGTGTGGTTTCCGGGGCACCATTGTGGGGATAACAAGAATAGACCCACTGCCTCCCCAAAAGCATGTCGTAAGAGTCGACTAATTGGGAAGCTTCCTTTGAAGTCGGAGTGCATCTGCCGGAGAGGCAAGGAACCAACAGTCTGTATTCAAGAGAATGAGATCTGTAAAACTGATGCACACGCAACACTCAGCTTCTGGAGCAGGACTGCAGTCCAGTAGTGGACGAGCAACCAGAACCTTCCGCCAGAGTTTACAGCTGGTGAATGCGAAGAAGAAGAATGTTGAAGTGGATAACGTTACAGTACTCAAGGTAAATGTGGATTTTGTTATAGTAGTCAAGGTAGAAGTGGATTTTTTTATAGTAGTCAAGGTAGAAGTGGATTGTGTTATAGTAGTTAAGGTAAAAGTGGATTATGTTATAGTACTCAAGGTAAACGTGGATTATGTTATAGTAGTCAAGGTAAAAGTGGATTATGTTATAGTACTCAAGGTAAAAGTGGATTATGTTATAGTAGTCAAGGTAAAAGTGGATTATGTTATAGTAGTTAAGGTAAAAGTGGATTATGTTATAGTAGTCAAGGTATGAGAAGAGGGAAAATAGAACATGTTGTGACCACTGGAACGATATGTGGAAGGAGAGATAGAGGAAGACAAAGAGAGAAGATGCTTGACAGTCTTGTTGCATGGCATGGAGGTGTGTCGGCACACGAACTGATACATGCTGCAGGAGATCGCAGATTATGGAGAGGCATGATTGCCCACGCCAGTCGGCAAGGCACTTGATGAGTCAAGGTAAACGTGGATTATGTTATAGTAGTCAAGGTAAAATTGGATTATGTTGAAGTCGATATGGCGGAGAAATGTGGAGACAGGCATGCTTCGTGCAGATTGGCAACCATCACTTCAGAAGTCCTAGGTAGCTAGCATACTTTGGATATTTTCTCCAGGTATGCTGGTGTTTTGGGAAATAAGCAGGCAGATAGACTGGGCGGTGTTGCACCACTTGGTGTTGACTTGACGTATGAAAAGCTAGATGATGGGAGGGCCCTATAGGAACGAGTAAACAGTGCGGAGGCACAAACAGATCATTACGGTCAGAGGAGAACGGCACTGCGGAAAGTTACCAGGGTATCTGACGGACGCTTAACCTCAAGGGAGAGGCGAGATTTATATAAAATCAAACAGTTACTGATACCATCGCAATCAGAACTCTTCGCTTGCTGCTGAAGATAGGGGTCGAGCTCTTATGGGAGTGTACAGAGTTCAGTGAAGTCGATTCTTTATTAAACATGCTTTTTCTCTCCCAGTCACAGCCAATTAGTAAGGCACTTGATGATGATGATGACGACAACTTACGACCATCACGAACCATTTATCTCACTATACTGTCCTGCAGAACTCATGCAGTGACATTTTAACAAACATCTCGAAAACTCCCGTAGTATCAATGCGACTTTTTGCGTGTGGTCTTTGATTACTCCCGTCCTTATATTTTAAAAATTACAATTGTACAGATGCTGCTATTTTCTTAAAGCGGCGAATTTCTTTGAACTTTATTTGACAAAAAATGTGCAACCCCCCACCTCCACAACCATCCTATTAAATATACAGTAACTGACAAACACGTGTAGAGACTGGAAATCAGTTCACAAGTACAGCAATGCGTGGTGATTATTTTGAATGCGGATTATTTTGAAAGCCTATCCCGCATACAATGAAACATCCAAAACTCACGGGAGTAAACTGCTGTAACTGGCAATCTGAGAATGAAACATTTATGAAACGCGTGCAATTTGATGTTTTAAACGGTACCAACTGCCTAGTTCACTGTAAGCATGTAGATGGTTTGCTTTGAATCGGTGTCTGTTATTTCATATAACGCAATAAAGAAAAGAAAAAATCTAGGTATTTGCTTATATAAAATAAAATGAGTCTTTCTTTCATTTCACCCCATCTCGGGTGCTCAGAGATTTCATATGAAATTCCTGAGAATGTCCAAGAAAGGAACGGAGGTTAGGGTTAGGGTAAATGTAAATCGGTATTCATTTCGCTTCCTAACACCCCTATACCGTTTGACGTTCCCGGGAATTCCCTACGAATTCTCTGACCCTCGAGATTTGTCGAAATAAAAAAGAAAAATAAATTGTTGCAAGGACTTGATTATTAATACGTTGTATGTCGGATTTCAAAAACTTACAACGAGCTGTTTTTGAGTTACAGATTTTCAAAGTTGGACATGACATTTGGAACAGACTATAGCTTTTTGCATACTATAATATCAACACTTGTTAGCTTCTGCATCATAACAGCCGTGACTGCGGCCCAGGCAAGATACTACTATTCCTTGTCCCAATCTTCACCTGTCTTCTCCGAGGCTCTTTATCGACAACTGGCCTGGAACCATCCCAGTCTCGTCTTCTCGCCTTACAGGTAATTCATATGTGTCGTAGAGTGCAAATATAAGAAGACGTCGCGGTGTAGAGGTTAGACGCTCGCCTGCGGATCGGAAGGTCGTGGGTTCGGGCCCTAAAGGAGCCAGACATTTTCCCCTTAAAACATGACCTTGGCTTCTGGGTGGACCTAACCTTGAGTAGGTAACAGGTACAGTCATGGGAAGTAAAGGCGGCCGGTGTGATGTTGACTACATCACCCACAAAGTGCCGATAAGGGTTTAGCCCTATATGGGAGGTGTCCGTGGCTTGGGTGTTGCGAGTCCGACTCGTAATTCCAGAGTACCGCGATCGAAACTCACTGCTGGCTACGTGGATTTTTATTATAGTATAAGTATCCCAGGTCGATATAGCCTAAAATGGGTACCAGGATGTATGTCATGGGGAAGTTAAGACGGCCGGCGTAATACTGACCACAATAACCACCTTGTGCCAATTGGTCTGTAAAAATATGGGTGTCTTGCCATATGCCCGATGCGCCTAAGGCATGAAAAAGGGATCTTTACTTTACTAGCCCTATATGCCTGATACACATGAAGACGCGGACAAGAGCCCTTATAGTAGGGACATGTAACCCCACCAGAGCGATAAACTCGGAGTGACACAAAATGCCACCATGCGGATGAGGATCACTCGTGGAGAGGTCCCCGAAACCGAGTTCAACCGTTAGGTTATATTGCGGCCACTAGCAATAGCCAGGGTGGGGCTTCAAAATAACGAAAAATTAAACCCCACAAGGGGATGACAAGAGTAAGCTTATCCTTATAGTGCAATGATGTACCTTATATTCAAGTTGGAGCTGTCAGTCATTGATTGACTGTTGATTGGCACTTTTGCGTCTTTCTAGACGGTGAGTGAGAGATCGAATGTCTGTTACAAGCTGAATCAAGGTAGAGTGGTTTGATTACTTCACTGAAAAAAATAGCAAACAAGCGAATAAAAACACTCGGACTAATAAAACAAACAACGAGGATATTCGTAAAAGGAAAATGCATAATACAGATAAGTGAGAGGAAAAAACATTGGCAGGATGAATTATTTCAAAACGAAACAAATTGAAAAGAATATCAAAGAAGGTATGAAATATATTGTCTCCTTCTCCCCTCTCTCTCTCTCTCTCTCTCTCTCTCTCTCTCTCTCTCTCTCTCTCTCTCTCTCTCTCTCTCTCTCTCTCTATATATATATATATATATATATATATATATATATATATATATATATAAAAATCTTCTTTTCTCTACTTCTGGAATACCTCACGGCGTGGGGGTAAGAATAGATATATAGAACGGGCCGTTCTGCACGTTTCGTATAAAATACTTTTGAGTGTCTCTGATATTTGTGTGGTGCATTTTTTGCGTGGTCGACCGCTGCATCTGTTACCTCTGTATCTGCATAATATTGCTCTCTGTGGTACCCTGTCTGATGCCAGTCTTGTTACATGGCCAAACCATTTGACCTGCTGTCTAGCTATAAAGTTCAGTATTGGTTCTGTGCCGACTCTCCTCCCGATATCATCGTCCCTAAGTCGATCTTTACTCGTTACACCTTGTGTGTGTGTGTGTGTGTGTGTGTGTTTGTGTGTGTGTGTGTGTGTATAAAACTATGACAAATACTACATAAATTAAAGAAATAAATATATTAATAAATATTAGATGCATTAACTCCCGCAGGTCTGAGAATGTTGAATCTTTGAATAAGACAAAGATGGACGGGTGGTTTGATCCCCGGAACAAGTAAATTCTAGTCGCAAACTGTAATGTGTTTAGATATTTCTTGATACAAGGTCGACTTCAGCCAAACTTTATGTGTTATCTTTGTCTTTTGCCAAACCTTTAGCGTTCAGGCAGCGCTTGGATTGCTGTTGGCAGCGGCCGGCAATGGAGTCGCATACGAAGAGATCAACAGAGTGGCATTTCTGAACCCGCCCGTCCCCGTAAATGTGGATTTCAAAACGCTCCTACTCCAGGTTGGTCAGATTGTGTGGTCACGCTGTGCATTCAAGTTGTGTAGTCACGTTGTGCATTCACGTTGCGTAGTGTCGTTGTTTAGTCACGTTGAGTTAAGCTGAGTTGAGTTAAGAACTGACATCACAGCATTCGGGGCATTCTCATACGTGCTCCATTCCCATCGTCAGCAGCCAGTGCAGAGTTCCAATATTAATGGTGCAAGTCGTTGGCTGATTTTATGTTCCGTCTTGCTTTACCTCTGAGCGTAGTGTGCCGACAGAACCCTTTGGTCACATCCAGTCGCTCCATTTTCTCTCCAGCCCATAATCTAGTTTATCTTCTGACTTCGTTACTTGTTCCAAAAAGGGCTCTGACCATATCTGCCTTGTCATGCATCAGTTCACCACCCAGCGGTGCAGATCCAGCCAGTCTGTCTGTCAGTTCTTTCCCCACCACGCCGGCATACCTAGAGAAAAGACCCAAAGTATGCTCATTATCCATGACCTAGCAAGTGAAGTTTGCTACTCTGCTCGAAGCAATCCTGTTTTTACCTTTTTCAGCATGCTGTAAGAGTCCGTTACAATTATAACATGTGTATGTATCTAGTTCTCTTGCCCCCAGCAAGCTGCAGTGACCGCCTCCACCTCCGTTCTCATGCTAGATATCAGGCTGTCCTGCCCTAAAGATTTTCTATTAGCTTTCGCTACAAAACTCCAGGCTCTTCTCTTCCCCCTCAGTACAGGTTAGTCATTTTTAGTGCTTCTTGCCTTCCTCAATAATTTTGTAAGGTGGACAAAATGTCCCCTTTAACTATGTTTGGAAATTATCATTTCATAGTATTTCAAGTGTATTGTGGAGCTAGCGAAAAGCGAAAAAGAGAAAAGGAGGGGGGCGAGAAAAGAAATGTGGTTGGGACTATAAGTAGTTACCAGCTGAACTGCAAAATTAGAATATGTAGGAAAAGACATGAGTTCTTTTTTACAGAAACCATGAAATATTACCCACTGCCCAGGTGGTGAATTTGTGAATAATGAGTTAAACAATAACAGTGTAAAACCACATAGGCAGCATCTAGCCAGACAACGTGCATGAACTACAAGTCATATTCTGAAGCAAATAGAATATAATAATCAAATTCCACATTTATTTATTCTTCTTAAAACAAAACTAACTTACTTTGCAGTTAACAATACATTACCAATTACCAACGTTTTCGAACAGACCATGTGCTAATCACTTTAGCTTACAAAGATGAAAGTTCGCTCCCACTTCAAGGTTACCTGCTGTCAGAATCTCAGCGCCAGGATGCAAAATAGAAATCTTAATCTGAAAATGAGTATTGAACGTACTGCCCAAAACACGTTACCAGTGAGCCAGTTCATTTCTCGACTTAGTCCCCATGAACCTAAGTTGAACTAGAACCCTGTGTCGTTCCGTCATTGATAGGTAGGTCTAGATGTTTCTAATATCACTGCCGCAGACCAAATTGAAAGTCCGTTCTTGCGCTGGACCTTATTTCCAATTTTCTACTCGCTGGGCACTTCCGGAGAGTTCTGATTTGTAAACCTGCCAGTTTGAGAGCGTAAAGGTAGTCATACCATTTTTAAGAGGCTAATAAAATTCTCTACCAGCCTATTACAAACTTAAAAAAACAATTTCATCTTTCATTTTCATTTAGTGGAGTAATCTAACGGAGGTTCAACTCTACAGCGCCAACGGTATCTTCGTGAATCCAAACTTTCCTATAGAACGTGGGTTCGTGGAGGCCGTTTTGTTTTATTATTTCGCCCAAAGCACAAACTTTGACTTCTCCTATCCTGGAGGACCTGAGAAGCCAATCAACGATTTTGTTGAGCGACAAACGAACCACTTAATTAAAGACCTCCTGCCAGCGCGTATGTATTTCAGAGGGTTGAGTGTTTGAACAAACATTTAAAGTGTGTCAGACATTATACTAACCATGTTATTCTCTTTGTGATTTATTCATTCATTCATTCAGTAGCATGTCCCTCGCGGAACCTCGTTGCCATAACAACCCTCCGGAAAACCTTCCTATCCTGAGCAAGATGTCCTGCGTCTGATACACCCATCTGGATATCATCTGCCACATCCTGCACCCATCTTCTCCTTGGCCTTCCTCTTCCTCTCTTCCCAGGCATATACCCCTCCATTATTGTTCTCTCCAGACTACCATGACGTTTCAAGTAACCAAAATATTTCAATGTTCTTTGTTTTATTGTCTTTACTAGCCAACCCTCTTCAATATTCAGCTCTTGAAGTATGGATGCATTTGTTCTTTTCTTTACCCAAGATATTCTTAGAACCTGTCTGTAACATTTATATTCAAATGCATTTATGCGCTGTTCCGCTTGTTTAGTAAGTGTCCAGGTCTCACAGGCGTATGTTGCAATGGGAAAGATGCATGCTCTTAAAAATCTGACCTTTGTAATTCTATCTGTACAATTCCATAATTTATTCAGTTGTTTTAGTCTTTGAAGAGCAATTGATAGTCGCCGTTTAATTTCTTTCATTGTGTCACCATTGTTGGTAACCAGTGACCCAAGATATTCGAAATTTTCCACCACTTCCAATCTTTCCTCATTAACATATATTTCCTTCTCCATGGCAGTTTTGTTTGTATGCATTATCTTTGTTTTTGCTATGTTAAGAAATAAGTTATGATTTTCACTATTTCTTTGGAGTGAGGTTAATAAGTTTTCTAAACCATTTTGTGATGTTGATAGTAAAACTGTATCATCAGCATAACGTATTTCTTGTATTTCATGACCACCGATGTTTAGGGCATCATATTGTTCCTTGTTTATATCATCTCTTACATTTCTCATTATATTTTCGGCGTACAGGTTGAACAAATACGGTGACAGCACACATCCCTGACGGACTCCTTGCTTGATGCCAAACCAGTCTGATGTCTCTCCATCTATTCTGACTGCTGCTTGTTGGTCTTGATAGAGCATTTTAATGAGCTGCACTATATGTGATGAAAAGCCCATATTCCTCATGATTTCCCAAAGCTTCTGATGTTGTACACAGTCAAATGCTTTTGAATAATCCACAAAACATAAGAACAGATTTACATTAAATTCTCTACACTTCTCTATTATTAAACGCATGTTGAATATATGATCTATTGTTCCTCTTCCCTGTCTAAATCCAGCCTGAGCTACATTAATCTCTTCTTCCATTTTCTTATGCAGTCTTCTCATTATAATTTTTAGTAGAATTTTACTTGCATGACTGATCAGGGCAATAGTTCGATAGTTTGTACATAATTTCAGGTCACCCTTTTTTGGTATTGGAATGAAGATAGTTCTCTTCCAGTCTTTTGGCCAAATACCATATTTCCATATCTTTTCACATAATGCATGATAGATTTTTATGTGATTTTATGTGATTTATTAAAGATGTTAAAAGTGTTAAAAATGTGACATTACAGAAAGAGAGATAGGAGACAGAGAGAGAGAGAAAGAAGACAGAGAGAGAGAGAGATAAAAGAAAAGGGAGATAAGAGACGAGACAGAGAGAGAAAAGAGAAAGAGGCAGAGAGATAGGGGACAGAGAGAGATAGGAAACAGAGAGATAAAGATAGGAGACAGACAGGTATAGGAGACAGAGAGAAACAGGAGACAGAGAGATATAGGGGACAGAGAGAGATAGGGGACAGAGAGGTATAGGGGACAGAGAGATATAGGGGACAGAGAGATAGGGGACAGAGAGAGATAGGAAACAGAGAGATATAGGGGACAGAGAAAGATAGAAAACAGAGAGATATATAGGACAAATAGAGAGAGATAGGAAACAGAGCGATAGAGATAGGAGACAGAGGGATATAGGAGATAGAGATAGGAGACAGAGAGAGATAGGGGACAGAGAGAGAGGAGACAGAGAGAGAAAGAAGACAGAGAGAGATGAGAGACATAGTGAGATAGGAGAGGAGACAGAGAGAGATGGGGGACAGAGAGAGATATGAGACAGAGAGAGAGACAGTAGACAAAGATAGGGGACAGAGAGATATAGGGGACAGAGAGAGATAGGGGGCAGAGCGGGATAGGAGAATAAGAGAGAGATAGGAGACGAGAGATAGGAGACAGAGAGATGGGGATAGAGTGACGTAGGAAACAAAGAGAGAGAGATAGGAGACAGAGAGAGAGAAAGAAGACATGGAGAAATGGGAGACAGAGTGATATAGAAGACGAGATAGAGAGAGAGATAGGGGACAGAACGAGATAGAGAGAGATAGGAGACATAGATAGATAAGTGTGACAGAGAGAGAGATAGGAGACAGAGAGAGATGGGGGACAGAGAGAGATAGGAGACAGAGAGAGAAAGAAGACAGAGAGAGATGAGAGACATAGTGAGATAGGAGAAGAGACAGAGAAAGAGACAGGAGATAGAGAAAGAGATAGAAGACAAAGAGATGGCAGATAGTAAAATAGCAGACGAGACAGAGAGATAGGGAACAGAGAGAGATAATAGACAGAGAGAGATAATAGACAGAGAGAGATAGATAGCTAGATAAAGCGATTAAAAGAGAGAGAATGAAAGAGAAAGAGAGAGAGAAATAAAGAGAAACATAGAGAGGTAGAGAGACGTAGAGAGCGATAGAGAGACAGAGATAGAGAAAGATGGACGGAGAGAGAATGTACACAGTCTAAAACTCTTGTCACCAACACTCTGCAGATACCATCACCGGTTCGACAGCAGTTATTCTGGTCAACACTGTCTTCTTCAACGGAACATGGGAGCGGACATTTGACCATAGGTCAACAAACAAGGGAGACTTTTATACCTTGGACAAGGGAACCGTTCAGGTTTTGTTGATGGCCTTGTTGATGTCATTGTTGATGCTCTTGATGTTGTTTTTGATGTTGTCATCAGTGTTCTTGCTGATATCAGCAATATTCTTGCCGATGTATTGTTCATGGCCTTGTTGATGTTCTTGTTGATGTTCTTGTTCATATCCTTGATGATGTCCTTGTTGATGTTCTTGTTCATGTCCTTGATGATGTCCTTGTTGATGTTCTTGTTCATATCCTTGGTGATGTCCTTGTTGATGTTCTTGTTCATGTCCTTGGTGATGTCCTTGTTGATGTTCTTGTTCATGGCCTTGTTGATGTTCTTGCCGATGTCTTGTTCATGTCCTTGGTGATGTCCTTGTTGATGCTCTTGATGTTTTTCTTGATGTTGTCATCAGTGTTGTTTCTGATTTCGGCAAAATTCAACTTGATGTTGTCTCTGTTCGCAGTTTTAAAATTGATTGAAGTGATATTCTTGGTGATCTTGAATAACCAAGAAGATGATGATGAAAACAAAAAGGGAACAGGAAAAGGAGAAGAGGAGAATGTAGAGGAGGAGGAGGAGAAGACGAAGGAACAAGAAGGAGAACAATAAGTAGGAAAGGAAGTGAAAGAAGAATAAAATAAAGAAGAAGAAGAAGAAGAAGAAGAAGAAGAAGAAGAAGAAGAAGAAGAAGAAGAAGAAGAAGAAGAAGAAGAAGAAGAAGAAGAAGAAGAAGAAGAAGAAGAGGAAGAAGAAGAAGAAAAAGAAGAAGAAGAAGAAGAAGAAGAAGAAGAAGAAAAAGAAGAAGAAGAAGAAGAAGAAGAAGAAGAAGAAGAAGAAGGAAGAAGAAGATTGCAAGAAAAAGAAGAAGGTGAACGAAATTTTTTTTTTTCAAAAAGGTCACAAATTGTTCTGGCACGCCCGTCTCACAATCCGCCCTTTGAACTTATCTTTCACCCTTCTTCACAGAAAAACAAGAAGATGAAGAGTTAAGAACCGACATCATAGCACTCAAGACATTTCCATAAGCGCTTCGTTCTCATCTTCAGCTGCAAACAAGGAGTTACTGTTCTGTCTCACTGTAATTGAGCGTCGGCCAGTTCCCCTGGTCACTCCTCGCAAAACCAGATTCTTTAGAATGTGATGATATTTGTGTGCCTTTAAAACTGTTCGCTCGCTCCAAAATAGCACAATATCTAGCTTCTTCTTCTTCTTCTTCTTCTGCCTTTCTATCCCCCAATGGAGCATAGGCCCTCAACCAACTCACACCAAGTCGTTATATCCTTCGCCATTGCATGGAGCTCTCCCCTTGTCCTGCCAATCTTTCTAACCTCATTCTCCAGCTCTCTTCTCCATGTGTTTTTTGGCCTTCGTTTATTTCTATGCCCTGTGGGTTCCAATGCAGGGACATTCTAGTTATGCTGTTCTCCTGTTTTCTCAGTGTGTGCCCTATCCAACGCCAGCGTCTTTTCCTCACCTCCTGATCCACTGGAGCCTGTTTAGTTCTCTCCCAAAGTTCTACATTAGTTATTCTATCATACCATTTTATTCCCTCTATTCTGCACAGGCACCAGTTAATGAATGTCTGTAATTTATTAGTAATTGTCTTAGTTGTTCTCCATGTTTCCGCCCCATACAATAGTACTGATTTACATTAGAAAACCAGATTCTTTAGAATGTGATGATATTTATGTGCCTTTAGAACTGTTCGCTCGCTCCAAAATGGCACAATATCTTGCAAAATTTTACCACCAAGTGGAGCAGAACTGCTCTATATGCCTAATTATTTTCCTACACATTGGAGGAAATATCCAAAGACGCTAAATAGCTTATACCTCTGAAGCGATGCTTGCCACTCTGCTCAGAACATACCTGTTTCCGTCGTTCTGAACAAGCTCTGTGAGACAGTGACAATCACACATGTGAACAGCTGGTGCTGAAGCCAGCGGAAGACTGCTGTTACCTTCCCAATCTCTATTCTTAAACTAGTTGTTATCGTAGCATATGTCGGGGGTTTGTAGCACTAAGCGACGTCCATTCACTTTTCCATGAGCCCAAACGCACTCGGTCAGTAATGAACATGCTTGGGAGAGAAGCAGACCGTTTATGGATATGTTCAACATACAGTAAAGATGATTCTTTTAAAACAATGAATAATGTTGCAGTTTGTAAGTGACGAATTTTTGAACAAATCTCTTGCAGGTTGATATGATGAGAAGCAGTCGAAAAATAAATATACGAAGAAATGTATTTGGAGCAGACGTCATTGAACTCACGTACCACGGAAACTTCGCACTCTACATCGCTTTACCGCAAGCTGTCAATGGAATCATCCAACTTGGTATACATCACATGTTTTTATCCTTTATACTACTTAAGAAGTTAAACGGTGTATCTGAAATGTGTCCTGTCGATCTAGCAGACCAAGATTTCTCTAATCCAATAGTCTCTGACCTTTTTCGGGTGGCGCCCCCCTGAGTATATGGCAAGGTCCGCGTTCCCTCTCCCTAACATAGAAAATATTGCTGTTTATTTAACACACACATCAAAACAAACAGCTTTGATGCTTTCTTAGATGCAGTGGTCTGACAATATTGTTCTGTTTCCTACAAACTATCTTGTCTCTCCTATTCATCATCAATATCATGTGCCCT
>CAJHNH020006979.1:363751-371251 GCA_905116865.2 Candidula unifasciata | reverse complement strand
TGGTCTCCTCTCAATACTCGGACCATGTTGACACTCTTCTCCCGTGAACTTACAGACAGTACTAACCTCCCACTGTCCCTTCTCACAATATCACACTTTACCCAAATCAGCGCGCAACATCCGCTTTTCCTAATCATCCTCCGGAAGTTTAAAGGGTCAAAAATCTTGGTCAGATTTTCCCCAATAATTTGTACCCAAGAATTTTTTTCAAGATGTCAGGGGCGTCTCTTCAAAAATAAATATTGTTTGGAATTTCTTTCTAAGAATTTTTCCCAAGATGGTGGCATTTTCCCCCCAAGATGGTGAAATGTTTTTGCAAGTTGTCAGGGGCATTAAAAAAAAAAAAATAAAAAACTCGTTTGGAATTTCTTTCCAAGATTTATTTCCAAAGAATTTTTCCTCAAGAAATTTTCCCCAGATGGATTTTCTTCCCAAGATGGTGGCCTTGTCATATCAGAATAAAAAAGTAGCACAAAATATTTTTTCTATACTAAGTCTGGAAAACATCAGGGGTTTTAGGGCACTCCATAAAGTGATAGAGTGTCGCTCTTTTTCTCTTGTTTTCACTTTAACATACGAATAGTCATACTTTTACTTGGGTTAGGGAGCCGTGGGAAAATGTTAAATGAAAAAAAAAGCGCCGCGACTAAGAAAGGTTTGAAAAACACTGCCATAAAGTAAATCACTCATAAAAACTCCCTGATGGCGGTTTATGTAATTGCAGTTAAACGTCGATAAAACAAGCGACCATAAATCTGCCGCCTTGGACAAAGTTTTGCTTCTTTATTTTGCTTCTATAAATAACTTCTCGTTCTTTTTAGGATGACATTTTTCGTTCTTTAAAGCCCTACTCTGGCTCTTGCCACGGGCCGTAATATAGCCTGGCCATAAGTATGGCCTAGAGTATGGCCTAGAAGCTGAACGCAGTTTCTGGGACCTATCCACGGTAATCCTCATCCACATGGTGACACATTGTGTCATCGGGTGTTTATCGCTTGTGTGATGTCCTGGTGGGGTAGAAAGTCAGTCAGTCAAAGTTTTGCTTTTTCCCTTTCGCCAGAATGAATTCCAGAAAAGATATCTTCTTCTTCTTCGTCGTGTTCACCAGCTGTAAACTCTGGCGGAAAGTTCTGGTTGTTCATCAACTTTTGGACGGCAGTCCTGTTCCAGAACCTGAGTGTTGTGTGTGCATCCGTTTTACAGATCTTACTCATTTGCATGCAGACTGTTGGCATAGTGCACTCCGACTTCCAAGAAACATCATAATTAGTCGACTCTTACGACATGCTTTTTGGTAGGCTGTAAGTCTATTCTTGTTTTCTCTATACGGGGACAGAAAAGATAAAAAAAAAAAAAAAAAAACCAACGAAAAGTCTATTAAGAAGCTTCACAATATAAAAAACGCAAACAAAAAGTAAAAGTTGCGGCTATGGAGCCTTCATCAGCACAAGCATAAATTAAACAATACCACACAAAAGACGAAATCACTTAGATTAGAGAACTATTTCCACAATAGATATGAATATGGCAGCAAAGTTAACAATGGCGGTCCCCCGTGTGAGTTCCGGGGCCCCATTGTGGGGAAAACAAGAGTAGACCCACTGCCTCCCTAAAAGCATGTCGTAAGAGTCGACTAATTGGGGAGCTTCCTTTGAAGTCGGAGTGCATCTGCCGGAGAGGCAAGGAACCAACAGTCTGTATTCAAGAGAATGAGATCTGTAAAACTGATGCACACGCAACACTCAGGTTCTGGAGCAGGACTGCAGCTCAGTAGTGGACGAGCAACCAGAACCTTCCGCCAGAGTTTACAGCTGGTGAACGCGAAGAAGAAGTAGAAGAACAATGGTGGGGCTGTTATGCTGATACTAGTAAATATCATGTTTGTCGCTTCTGTTGATGGCAGGGTGGGTGGATTTATATAAATATTTATATCATAATCACCACAAGCTTGAACACAACCACAGTCATCATCATCACGACCACCAGTACAAACTTTATAACAATCATCTTCACAATCATCATCATCTTTATCATCATCACTACCACTATTATCACCACTGTCATCATCATCATCATCACCAACAGCACCACATCATCACTAGTATCACCACTGTCATCATCGTCATCATCGCCACCACATCATTACTACGACTATTAACACCACTGTCATTATCATCATCACTACGACTACTATCACCACTGTCATCATCATCATCGCCAACATCACCACATCATCACCACGACTACTATCTCCACTGTCATCATCATCACCACCAACACCACCACATCATCACTACCACTACTATCACCACTGTCATTATTATCATCATCATCACCAACACCACCACATCATCACTATCACCACTGTCATCATCATCATTATCATCATCATCATCGTCACCGATACCATATGTCAATTTTGTTTTCAATGCATTTTGTAGAGCAAATAATTTGTCATTTCTAATCCCCTTTACAGTTTTCCACCTCTCTGCTTGCCATCATCCGATATTCTTCATCTTCTGTTTTCTCCCACTGCTTGTCTCGTAAACCGTCGCAGACAGGAGTTATATGTTGATTTAAGTTTTCTCCCACTACTTGTCTCGTAAAGCGTCGCAGACAGGAGTTATATGTTGATTTAAGTTTTCTCCCACTGCTTGTCTCGTAAAGCGTCGCAGACAGGAGTTATATGTTGATTTAAGTTTTCTCCCACTGCTTGTCTCGTAAAGCGTCGCAGACAGGAGTTATATGTTGATTTAAGTTTTCTCCCACTACTTGTCTCGTAAAGCGTCGCAGACAGGAGTTATATGTTGATTTAAGTTTTCTCCCACTACTTGTCTCGTAAAGCGTCGCAGACAGGAGTTATATGTTGATTTAAGTTTTCTCCCACTACTTGTCTCGTAAAGCGTCGCAGACAGGAGTTATATGTTGATTTAAGTTTTCTCCCACTACTTGTCTCGTAAAGCGTCGCAGACAGGAGTTATATGTTGATTTAAGTTTTCTCCCACTACTTGTCTCGTAAAGCGTTGCAGACAGGAGATATATGTTGATTTAAGTTTTCTCCCACTACTTGTCTCGTAAAATGTCGCATATCGTTCTTTGTCTGCCTAGTGCTCTACGTCCTTCTTCTCTTTCGATGTAAGCTTTGTATGGTATGGTGTCACATGTACACTAAATGATAGATTTGTAACATGTTGTAAAATAACTTCGTTTGTTGTGATGTTCCCTACTGACCGATCCTTCTCATTTGTAATTATCATAGTTTGAAAAAACATTTTTAAAATAACTTTTCTTAGACTTAACTGGCATTTCTTTTAGAAACAAGTTCTCTGAAGGGCACCTGGACAGCCTAGACAGAATCCACGTTTCCACCCAAGCTGGGGCAAATATGTCACAGAGGCAAGAAATCAAAAGTCCGCATACAAATATAACAGCAGCATCAGTGGAATCATAAGATTAATAATAATAATAATAATAATAATAATAATAATAATAATAATAATAATAATAATAATAAAAAGAAGTAGAAGAAGAGGAGGAGGTGGAGGAGGAGGAGGAGGAAGAAGTAGAAGAAGAAGAATGAGAAGAAGAAGAAGAAGAAGAAGAGGAAGAAAAGGAAAAGAAGAAGACAAAAAGAAAGAAAGAAGAAAGAAGGAAAGAAAGAAAGAAAGAAAGAAAGAAAGAAAGAAAGAAAGAAAGAAAGAAAGAAAGAAAGAAAGAAAGAAAGAAAGAAAGAAAGAAAGAATGAAAGAAAGAAAGAAAGAAAGAAAGAAAGAAAGAAAGAAAGAAACAAACAAACAAACAAACAAAGAAGAAGAAGAAAAAGAAGAACACAAAGAAAGGAAAAAAAGAAAAAAAGAGCAGAAGAAGAAAAAGAAGAAAGCAAGAGGAGGTGAAGAAAAAAAAAAAGACAGGAACAAGGAAAAAAAAAAGAAAAGATCAGCGTGATGTAAACAATAAATGAATAAATGGCATTTCTGTCTTCATTTCTGGTTTTCGTTGTTTCACAGGAGACATCTAGACACAAAATGTGTCTGAAAACAGGCCAGAAATACAACTCTTACTATGAATGCTGTTGAGCATTACAGTGTATTCTCAAGTCTGGTTCAAAAGTGTGCCCCTAGATCGCTGAGTTGTAAAGTGACCTCTGTTTTTTTTTTCCTTTCGATTTTCCTTCTTCGTGTTATTAAGTTTTGAATCAGCAGTAGCTGTTGAACCTTTTAGTCTCCAAAACTTTCACAACAGTTGTACAAGGAGAGAGACACTGACAAATTATAAGTACACAAATGTCAAAGTATCAACATGGAAATGTCAGATTTCCTAAGTGGTATGGCTAAATGCAAACACACACACACACACACACACACACACAAACACACACACACACAAACACACACAAACACACACACACAAACACACACGCACACACAAACACACAAACACACACACACACACAAACACACACAAACAAACACACACAAACACACACACACAAACACACACACACAAACACACACACACACAAACGCACACACACACACACAAACACACACAAACACACACAAACACACACAAACACACACACACACAAACACACACAAACACACACACACAAACACACACACAAACACACACACACACAAACACACACACACACAAACACACACACACAAACACACACAAAAACACACACACAAACACACACACACAAACACACTCACACAAACACACACACACAAACACACACACACAAACACACACACACACACACACAAACACACACACAACATTACAAGATTTTGGGATTCGTTCTGCAGACGATCAGTGTCTAACATACCACCAAGAATGTTGAATGTTGAATTAAGAATCGAACCACAGTACTCGGGACACTTCCATAGGCTCTCTATTTCCATCTTCAGCAGCAAACGAAAAGCCTTCCACATCTTGTACACCACTTTGTAAATGAGCTTTTTTGAAATCTTGGACTTTCCTTCTTAAGTAAATAGTCCTTCTTTTGTACTTATGGGTCAAGATGTCGGGATAAGTACTCATTTCGTTCCAAAATCTATTGGGAGTGAGTTATGTTATGAATTCACACACAGGTAAGTGATTTCTAAGAGTAGCGAGGCCTTTTTCCATCGGCCGAACTGCCAGCTTTTAGTAGAAGGAATTCCTGATGTTTCTGACTGGCGTAAGCCTCTGATTCAAATTTAATTCGTGCGTCAATCTCCAGAGCACACTGACGGGTTGAAATTCTATCAGCACCTTTTTGAAAGTCTCCAGTTCACACGGGAACTTCCGATGAGCATGGGAGGTGTGATGACCTCTCTGGAGGAGTGGGAGAATCACAAGGCATACAATTTTCTGGCAACTGCATCTTATGACAGTACCCAACAACACCTACCTCGAGACAGTACAACAGTACCGAAGATCACCTGAAAACAGTCTTTGTGGAGAAGCAACACTAAAGTGTTGCAAATTACTATAATTATTGTTGACTGTAATAATTGATAAAGGAGGAAACCTGTCCCTATTGTTGAACTTGAACTTTAAGAGCTTGCATCACATTTAATTGACAGTTCATAGCAAGTGTGTACTTTCCAACTCCAGTGCTGATGCCTAGCTCATTATCTAGCGCTGCTCCCAGTGAAGTCAGCCCTATGAACTGTGGAGAGTGATCAAGCCCATCTCAGCCAAGTAAGTGAGATTACGCTGGAATTGCGGCCACGAAAGACATCAGTGCTCACTTTTGCTTTCGTCACAAGGTCTTGCAATGATGAGCTCTGAAGTGTTGACGGCAGCCCAGTAGTCTTTCTGGATAAGGTCAGTTCTGTTCCCTTGATTTGCAATCTGCTTTCATGAACTTTTTAGAGTCTTGTAGAGTGTTGTATTTATTACATTATGTATTACTATTCTAGTTCAGATGGTTCAGTGTCTAATCTTTTCCAGTTCTTTCAAATTAGAGTGTGTGATTATAGTGTTGTTTGGCCAGATTCATTACTGTGTTAAATTTTGACTATGATAGGTTTGCTCTCTAGTCTAAGGGCTTCTACGTGGTGAGGAGGTCAGGTCAAGATGTGCCCAGGTATATTTGTTATTACAGTGGGATTATTAATTTAAGTCGTCTTACCTCTGAAGTGATGATGGATAGTCGTTGGAGCTACGGACTACCTTCTAGACAAATGCGAGCTGTCGCATGACAGACCAACACCCCTCTGGTCTTAGACTTATCATAATCTAGCAACACCAGACGTCACCAAGTTCTCCAGGTCATCTTCTCATAACATGTTAAAAGAGGTTATTTATGTACTGCTATCACACTCTCTTTCATTAATATAATCATCATCATCATCATCATCAGTAAGCAGATCCTTTACAGAATCACTATGGTCACGTCACACATGAATGTCTCTCTTTCTCTAGCCAATTTTCCAACCCTATGTGCTTTCCCATCCAGTACATCTCCATGTCTTGTATTCACTTTCGTAAAGATCGACTTCGTAATGCCGGGATGCCGGGTTCGATCCTAGCTGCGGGCCATGCGCCTTGCGTTGGTTTCGACAGTGGTATCAAGAAAGCTGATCGTCCAGAAAGCAATGGCGAACTACTGGACGTAAATTTGCCTAAAAAAACCACACAACAGCCAGGGGCTTTTGTGGTTGGTTCTGTAACGTCCTGTAAAGGATACTCAACTAACCTAGCGATCGACTTCGATATTTTTCCAGGCACTGTGAACCACGACAAAAAATGCCAAAAGCCCTACATTGGGGGGGGGAGAAAAAAAAAAGGGGGGGGGGAGAAATTGGAGAGAAAGAAGGGGGAGAAAGGGGAGAGGAAGAAAGGGGAGAAGAAGAGAAGAAGGGGGAGAGGACAAAATTGGGGTGTGGGGGAGAAAGGGGAGAGGAAGAAAGGGGAGAAGAAGGGGGAGAGGAAAAAATGGGGTGTGGGTGGAAGAAGGGGGGAGAGGAAGAAAGGGGAGAAGAAGGGGGAGAGGAAAAAATGGGGTGTGGGAGGAGAAGGGGGAGAGGAAGAAAGGGGAGAAGAAGGGGGAGAGGAGAAATGGGGTGTGGGGGGAAGAAGAAGAAAACTACATTTCTTTAGTGATACATTCATACGTGTCGTAAAGGTTCTGCAGTAGCCAACTCCCTTGCAGTGACATGATGGGATGATGTGTCATCTGTTCTTGAGCGAAACGTGTGCCAAAGCTTGTCGAGACACGATTGGGCCCTTAGTTCTGCGAAACGGTCTTCTTAAATGTGACTATGCCGCATTTGAAAACGATCCTGGGTAATCAAGACACGGCAGGGAAACTGATCTAGTGGATTCACGTAGTTAGGTAAGTTGTGGGTTGTGATAAAAAAAAAAAAAAAAATAGTATTAAGTGTTTTTGCTGTTTGTTGCTGCATATATCATCCGCCTCCATTCATCTATCTTGTTTGCCATTTCTTTCCAACTGGTGAAGCACTTCGAAGTCCCACGTAGACCATTACTGACTGAGAAGAA
>CAJHNH020006979.1:296251-361251 GCA_905116865.2 Candidula unifasciata | reverse complement strand
ATTAAAAAGATGGGGATTACATGGGGTGAGTTCTAGGGGATAGCAAAGGATGAGATGACATAGCGTGAAATGGTTGAGTGCCTATGCTCACCTGAGAGATACCAGAAAGAAAACGAAATTTGGGTGCTTTAATAATATCCTACCCCAACAGGGGAAATCAACAGGTCATAGGACAGTCTAATATTTCAGGGGGTGGTAGATAGGCTACATTGGTGTCAGGGCCAGCCTGAACACTTTCAACGCAATCAACAGTCAGTAGGACACTTCCATTGTCCTCGGATACATCTCAGTGTGGTTTTACTACAACCCCTTCGCTTCACTCGGGACTAACTTTCGCTCCGAACTTTCTTGGGTCCTGTCACAGAATCACTCACTATTCAGCGATTCTCCAGACTTCATGCTAACAAGTGAGTTCAACAGTCTTCTGTTTTACTAATTCTACATTAGTCGCATGTCTCTCACTCTAGGGACTTCCATCATTCTGTCAATCAGTCATCGTCTTACGTTATATCTGTTCATTGCTTCATTACAGGTTGCATACAAAAAAGCAGACCTGTAACACAGGAGTGCACGCAAAAAAGTTCTGAAACACAACTGTAATAAAGCGATGCTTCACTTGGAATGATTCTTATTCAACTTGGAGTGAAGCGTGGTTTGCACCTTGAAATGTACCTTGGTTCGGCTTGGAAAGAACCTTGGTTTACACCGGCTTCAACGTCTAGGGTTGACAACACTAACGCCACTCAGCTTCATTGTACATTCTGTCAGTTTATTCTGGTCCATTTATTTCACATGTTCAAACATTATTCACACTTTATCACTCGCGACATATTCCAACATTAACCATTTGCCCGACATAAAGACGACATCCTCAAATACTACAACAGTCTTCTCTGACTTCTCATGATCGACTGACCACGAGTCTAGCTCGGGCTTTCACTCGCTTCCTCGACTAGGCACAAGTATCTCGTGCTGTCCCTTGTTGCACGGACTTTCTGATTGCCACTATGTAATCGTGAAGACCATGCACAGCACCTCATCACAACAACTAAAGTGCAGCAGTCGTCGTCGAACAGCCAGATCGTGAAGAATAAGAACACGAACCCTAACCCTCAAGTGTTAATGGCACAGTGGTTAATAGGGTCTGTTACGAGCTGTCTTCTAACATGAGAAAACGAGTACTGAAATGTTACATCGAGATTGTTCTGTTGTATTGAAGTGAATCTAGGAATATGAGCAAACAAATTAAGAAGAGTTTGGGGGCAACCGAGATGTGGTTATCGAGAACAATGTCGCGAACACCTTGGATTGTAAGAACAAGTAACGATGATTGCCGGGAAATGGGTAATGAAAGTAGAACATTATATACAACAATGAGAAGGAGGCAAAGTTCTTTAGTCATGTGATAAGAAAAAGAGCACTGGAAAACATTGTGAAGACTGGAAAAATAACTGGCGGAAGAGGCAGAGGCAGGCCAAGAGAAATGATGTTTGATGGCTTAAGACAGTGGCGTGGAGGAATATCATGAGTGGAACTGATCCAGAACACCGGCACACAAGGCACTTCACGATGATGTGTGCATTCGTGCCAGTCATGTTTGTGTATAGATATATGCTGCGTATGCATTCAGACTCTCATAAAATTTTAAGGGGAGTGGGTCAGTAGCTCAATGGGGTTAAGCCTTGTCTAAGTGCACATTAATTCTATCATCTAATAGTGTTGGCAGAGATGCGGGACCTTCAAGATTATGTTAGGAAAAGGTGGAAAAGAGGAAAAGTGTGGTTCAGCTCCTCTTAAAAATTATGGAAAAGAGGAGAGGGTGAGTCTAAGCCGCTCTTTTTCGCTGTCCATAAGGCTTTTCAGCGGGCTCCACAGAATCAGAAGTTCAACAAATGATGCATGGCAATTCCCGCCCAGGTGAAATGATTATCCATACCGATGACTGTGTCTAGAGGCAGACGAAGCTCATGGGGGTTCTTATCAAAAGTGAATAGACGATGCTTAGTATAACGAAGCCTGGCATATGACACCACAACTAGTTTTAGAATGGAGGTGGAGGCAGTCACTGCAGCCTTACGCTGGCTTGAGACTCAAGTGTATACACATGCCATAATAGCAACCGACTAACACAGCATGTTGAGAAAAATGGAAACGTGTATGCTCCGTAAAGAGTGTCAAACTTCGCCTCAGAGGTCAGCATTCTTTGGATATTGTCCTTAGGATATGCCGGTGTATTGGGAAATAAACAGAAATATAGACTGACTGGTTCTGCACAACTAGGTAGTGAAGTGATGCATGACAAGCTAGATGGTGCCAGGGCCCTCTGGGGGCGAGTGTGGAAGCACAGATGGATTATCACGGTCTGAAGAGAATGTAACTGTGCGGACTGACCAGGGAAAGTGAGACGGATATGCAATCCGACTGCTATTGGTAGCACTGGAATTGTAAATCTGCACTTGCTACTGAAGATGAGGACGAATCGCTAATGGGTATGACGCGAGTGCTATGATGTTGATTCCTTATTAAGCTTTGAAGATTAAACTATCTACATGCTGGGGAATGGAGGGAGACAATGTTGCAAACTCATTGCATCTTCTCTCCGTAGGCTCTGGTCACATACAGCTTGCTCAGACATACTAACAGGCATTTCAACATAATCTTGAACAAAAACAAGAAACTTCGGAAACGCCACACAACTCTTACAGAACGTTCATTAGTTCCAATAATTGTTCGCCTGCGTCAATGCAGCAGAGGTGTAAACGTCTAAGGCCGATCAGATCGGCAACACACAAGAACATCAAAAATATTTGTCGAACTTGTCCAGGATGCGCAACTTCTAAACGTCGACACTTCGACGGCTTCCAGACTTAAACTCGAGCAGAAATACATATTTCATAGTAGATGTCAGCCTCGTCCATTTGTCCAGAACTGGACAAGGTCAGGTTTTTCTGACCAGGTAGGCTTCCCGATCTAACATACGCTTACTTCAAAGGTTACCTTGCTTCGCACTCTTTAAGCGCCACACGACCAGACAATTTCAACATCAAAAACTAGCCTGACTCTTCTCATTTGTTCCAAGTTTAAAAAGTGTCTAACATGCTCTAGAATGTTACACTCACAATATTCATGTTTTTCTCATCTGGCACGCTTCAGCCAACTTGCACGCTTACCTCTAGTTCATATTTGTTACTCGAACCATTCATGCGTACATTATACTTTGTACTCGATAGCATTCATTCGATCAATTTGTGACAAATTGATAGGGCTAGACCTACATTTTATAGACCAATCGGCACTTGACGGGGGATTTGGTCAGCATCACGCCGGCCGCCTTTACTTCCTAAGACTGCAGTACACCTGGCACCCCCTGAAGGCTGGGTCGACCTGGGAGCCAAGGTTATTTTTTACGAAAGCCAGGCTCCCCCAGAACACAAACCCACATCCTTCCGATTCACAGGAGAGAGATTATTTATTATAGTCAATGTAAATAGGCCACCAGTTAGAAAGGATACAAACCTAAGCCGATATACTCCTAAAAGTATTGATACACATTTTTTTTTAAATGGATGAAATGAAAATACAATTTTTAAACACAGAAAAGGGTGTATTGAGGCCCCTACAGATTGTTAAGCCCTTGGTAGCAGCTTTATTACTTCATGCCTAAATCTAGTACTGCACTGTTCTATCACCTTTAACAGCGTCATGAACTAATGAGTTGGGCAAACCGGTGTGCTGGGGCCTTTACGATATGCACTTTCGTGAATAAAATGTAAATAGTCCATAATACCTAACATATATTTTATTTTATTGTCACTTCAACAAAACTGGCGTTGTCGATAGCACTAAATACATTCATTTTAATTGCGCGTTACAAAACTGTTGTTAAAACATAAACACAGATAAGACAAGATAGTGTGAAATTGGGGGAGTTGATTAAGGGCCTATGCTCCAGTTGGGGTTGGGGGGTGGGGGGTGGGAAAGCAAAAAAAAAGAAAAATGAAAAGAGTACCAACTTCTAACCTGAACAGTCATTTGACATACATGTGTTGTAATGGGGCACCCATTTTCATGAGGCCCTGGGATAAGTGCCCAATGGGCCCATATGTTAAGGCCGCATTTTGTACCTTTGCACTTTAATTCCCAGGATCACCAAAATGTCCACGACATGGCGATGACAGCAATAAAATCTAACCCCTTCAGCGACAGAGTCTGCAAGTGTCTTGAATATCGCTTTATTTTCACTTTGGACACTTTAACACACATAGAGTACTGAGCTGCCAACACAGTTTCAAGTAAAATTCTCGGGGATTGGACTACCCACGTAGTTTTATTTAAAAGCCCCAGTTAAGGTCCCTGGAACTCATCAGGGTATTTATTCTTCTGTCCTACGTGTCTCGTTAGTCTACTGACAATAAATCGATCTGGCTACTTCGAGAAATAAGCTAAGTAATTTTGTGTATGTGTATGGTAGTGTTTTATTTATGTGTGTGCTGATGAAGGCTCCACAGCCGCAACGTTCATGTTTTGTTTGTGTTAGTTATATTGTGAAGCTTGCTGATATACTTTTCGTTAGGTTTTATATCTTTTCTTGCCTCTGAAGCGACGCTTACCACTTGGCACGGAGCATGGGGTGCTCCTCATCGGTCAGGAAGCTTTGAAAGAAGTTACATCTATGAGTGCTGTACCGTGCAGAGAGCAATAGCAAACTTCAAAATTTAAAACTGCCTAGTAAAATCATGACATCAGATGGACACAAATCTAAATTCTTTGCTCATTTCATAAAATTGAAAAAACTGCGGCACACTGTGACCGTGGAAGGCTTGGAGTAGAAAGAAGGCAAATGGAGATCAAGAGATATGCTGGACAGGTGGACAACATGGCATGGAAGATCATCTGTGTCAAAACTGACTAAAAGTACACGAGACAGAAGGCTGCGAATAGATATGACTACCAGTGCCACACGGCGTGGACTCTATGTGAAGGAGAAGTAAAACCGTGAACAGCCAACAAATGCTGGTGTTCCGACTACCATCAAAGCAAAGCGGTCTTCTTCCTTATATGGACTAGAGAGAATGATCCAGCGGGAAATGTTTGCGGGCTTCCGGCGCTTATCGATCCTCGGGGAGAAAGGCGAGACGAGTTGTTAGCCAAATGACATCGGGTACACTGATTATAGTATTTCGAAATTATGAAACCGCCCTAACAGGCCCTAAGCAGCAGACGCCAACCCTCAAGATGATTGGATCACACGATCAGCGTATCAGCTTTTGCGGAACATTGGCAGTCGATGTAGACCCCTGTAAACTCATACAGAGGCCACGCCCGTTTGTATCATCCACACGAAACTAACCAATGAGAATCGCATATTCGGTAATGGCATCGATGTTGTCCAATGATGTATTGTGGTGGGTGGTAACCTCTTCTAAGTGATTTTGTGCTAGTACGTGTAGATTACCGATTGGTTCCTAAGTTTATTAAATATAAATGTACATGATGTAACCCTGCAATACTGCGCTTCAAACGAGACCAGCGAAATTGAAATACACGAAGGGTATATTCTCGTGGATTTGGTGTATGGTTTCTTAGGTCAGTTCACATTTGTTAAAATCATGGATTCAGTGCAACGCAGGTTAGGCAAATTGTGGATAATTACATAGTGGATAAAGTAATAGTTAATTACTTACATTTTGGATTAGGTAACTTGTGGAGCAGGTACAACATGGATTAGGTAGGTGGTGTGTAACGTTTAGTAAAGGTTAATTAACTCACGGATTGGAAAAGTAATGGATCTGGAGAGAAGGGTCCAGCGGGAGATGTTTGCGGGCTCCAGGCGCTTATCGAGACTCGTTGGAAAATTGAGACGAGTAGTTAGCCAAACGACATCGTGTATCATCAATACGAAGACTCTTCTCAGGCTGTTGAGAAGGGAATCAGAGCTATAGTCCGTTTCATAAGCCGTGAAACTATAAAAATTTTTAACTTAATAACCATTGGCTGTTCAGAGGGGCTACAGAGCTATAGTCCGTTTGAGAAGTCGTGCCCAACTGTAAAAATCTCTAACTCAATAACAATTGGCGGTTGGTTGCTGATTTCTGGCATGCATGCCTCATTATAATGATGTCCTTACAAGATATATTTTCTTAATGTCAAAAAAAAAAAAAAAAAATTTAAAAAAAAAAAAAAAAAAAACAAAAAAACTTCCCCTCCCCTTAATTAGCAGTATGTGAGTCCCATACATGCACACACACACCGAACGAATGAACACAATCTGCATGCTTACAGTTCAAGTAAGTAACGGTAAAAATAAGTATGGATCACTTTTCACGTCGTTTAGGTGCATCTCTATATATGGGAAGAGCATCTATATTTTTACTGACAAATCGGCACTAGTTGGGTAATGTAGTCAGCATGACGCCGGTCGTCTTTACTTCCCCAGGACATACATCCTTGTGCCCATTTTAGACTTAGCTGACCTGCGACACTCCATATCACGATAAAAATCCACAAGGCCTGCCGTTGGTTTCGATCGCGGCACGATGGAATTACGAGTCGGACTTGCAACGCCTAAGCCACGGACGCTGTTGAGTTAGTGATGGCAACTTTTCAAAATATCACAGATGTTTCACTTTTAAGAGGTCATCTCCAGCAGTCGTCTCCTGTGAGTTTAAATAAAAATAAATTTAAATTGTATGCTAGATAGGCTATCAAAACAATCAACCACGCATGTGCTGCTAATACGATGTGATTTACAAACAATTTCCACCCATATGTCAGTTACTGTATATTTTATTTAGGGTGCGGGCGGGCGTAGACAAATTGTTAGTAAATCAAAGATAAAAAATGTGCCGCTTTATGAAAACAGCAGACCATATGCAACAGTACAATAATAATAATAACTCCCTTACAGGGGAGCATTACAGCAGAAGTCCATCGATCAACGATAGAAGATCCCTGGTCTACAATTGTTTAACCCCATCAAATCGTAGACAATTTCATAGGGTGGGCCGACATGGGTCATGACCCCAAGGCCTCAAACTTCTCCTGCTGCACTTTGCCGGATGTTCTCGGATAGGGACAAGACGAAATGGTGACTATGCAACGGGTACTGTGAGATTCGAAGTTAAATATATATATTCGTCGCTGCGGTAGCCAATTAGACTGACCGGCTACCTGAACGACCAAGTGACAAGCTTACGATTGATTCATCAGAAACATGTTAGACTTTTGAAAAGGGCAGAGCGACAATGGAAGACATCAGTCTGACACTTTGGCTTGTAAGGGATAAGAAGCTCCGTACCTACAGGGACTCGGACCAGTCTACCTAGGCACATTCCTTACGACGTTCCGTTGCGTCCAGAGCCAGCTCAAAGCTCTTTCAGCAGCTTGGCCCAGTTGGGATAGTTACTTTTTGCGCTCGTTTCCTCGCAAGCCTAGCTGTTTTAGCATATTGTACATGAAAGTGGAAATAAAATTTCTTGCGCCTACCTCAACGGCGAAGATTTTTTTACTCAGACAGGCCGCGAGCTTACAGTACTTTTCAAGCTTGTACCTGTGATTTTCGTCCATTCGCGACATACGGCACGGTCAGCTCAAGCAGAATAAGCTGGCGCTTTTCCGTTAAGTGTAGGACTCTAGTGTGTCACTTTTCAGGCCGCTCTCGAGAATTAACTCTGGGTACCTCTCGAAACCAGGCAAGTCGACAACCAGTAACCAGTCCCTCGCACAGTCAAGTTTTCATGGATCTATGGGACCTTGTTGATTTTACCTTTATAAATCTGCCCAGCCTCGAGAAAGCGCATGGGGGTGACTGTAGGACTGGAACTCGCATTGGCCCTCATCCTTGCTTGGTCCACATTGTCCGCTAACTCTTTTAGGAATTTATTGTTGCGTTAAGTGTATCTTTCCTGGCCTATGGCTTTTCTGCACGCTTACAATAGGTGCTGGAGCGTAAAATATAAAAACATAAGGACATGGGGAGTCTGCCACATTAAAAAAACATGTTTCTGGTACAGGTGATTACGCGATATTTGTTAAATTGTTAGGGCGTGACTTTTGAGGCACTTATGGGCTTGACCTAAACACTGTGACCTTGAATCTTTACCCAGATAAACCAAGAAAAGTGGTTTATTAAGTAAGTAGTGTGGTATGTGCAGCATGGATTAAGTAATCCGTTTTCTATGACTTGGGAGTAGTACAACCCGAGATGCTGTGATAGTGACAGACAGAGCATACTTTGGAAAACTGAAACTGGTGTCCTACGTGCAGAGTGGCTTACATCACTTGATAAGACCCAGCTTAGGAGCACACCAAGGATTTTGGACCTAAGATATTCAGGTGTAAGGAGCAGGCTGATAAATTAGATGCTGCCGCTTCTCTAGACGAGGGGAAGGGGGGGGGGGTGGGGGGCTTTAGCCTCAAAAGCCCTAGCACGATTTTTCCGCTGGTGCTTTGAATATAAGACCTACCCAAAAAATCCATTGCTAGGATCGACAGCTAGAATGAGAGACTTGTTGTCGAACGGCCAGTTGAAGTGCAGACGCCACTGGTGCGCACTTGATAATGGACGGATGTGGTTCATGAAGAAAGCTTTATCGCTGGACATGAGAGTAGTGATTAGCGATTTGTAAGGATTATCATCACAGCACTCCAGACATAGGTGCTCCGATCTTACCCTCAAAAGCGCCATAAGTGTAAAGAGAGGATAACGCCTGTTCTGTGTTGATTAATAAAACGTCTTGTTTCCTTAGTGAAATGTTCATTTCTTGCAGCTCCCGGCTGCACCCCCATGTCCATCAGTCTAGACAGGGATATGGAGTTATGCCCTTTGGCCTGATCGTGGTGAGGTCAAGTGCTGGGCATTGCATTGATAATGTAGTTTCTGTCAATTATTAGACCAGCAATAGCAATCAAAGTGTCTGTAAGATAATCTGCACGCTCGTCTCCTTGAACACACGAATAACCTAGCAGAAATATGAAGGTTATTGCAGCCATTCGAGAAGTGTTTAGTACTGCAATCCATTCTTGTCTGAAGAAACCACTTTCATTTTTGTTAAAGCATATTTATTGCCCCACTCAGTCTGCATGCGTGTAATAACTTTTCAGCAACAAGCTAAGATACAAATTCGTGTTACATTGTTTATTGTGAGGCTGCTGGACAAAACAGACTAGGCCAATAGTTCTGAAGGAAAAGAAGGAAAAAAAAATGCAGACCGGATTTCATGATATGGGTAGTTATGACCATGTTCCAGAAGAGGATGTTATCACTTATTGGGAGAATGTCAGATGACAGAGAGGTTTGAGGTTTGAAAGAAGAAGAAGAAGAAAGAAAGAAGAAGAAGAAGAAGAAGAAAGAAGAAGAAGAGAAGAAGAAGAAGAAGAAGAAAACGACGAAGAAGAAGACGAGGAAGAAGGAGAAGAAGAAGAAAAAGAATAGGGAAAATAAGAAGAAGAAGAAGAAGAAGAAGAAGAAGAAGAAGAAGAAGAAGAAGAAGAAGAAGAAGAAGAAGAAGAAGAAGAAGAAGAAGAAGAAGAAGAAGAAGAAGAAGAAGAAGAAGAAGAAAGAAGAAGAAGAAGAAGAAGAAGAAGAAGAAGAAGAAGAAGAAGAAGAAGAAGAAGAAGAAGAAGAAGAAGAAGAAAAAGAAGAAAGAAGAAGAAGAAGAAGAAGAAGAAGAAGAAGAAGAAGAAGAAGAAGAAGAAATAGAAGAAGAAGAAGAAGAAGAAGAAGAAGAAGAAGAAGAAGAAGAAGAAGAAGAAGAAGAAGAAGAAGAAGAAGAAAGGAAAAGATATGGTATTATTTAGGTGAAACGCGGCTTTATCTTCGGTTCTCACAACAAACACTTGTCTTCTTAGCAATATGCAGAAAACAATAATAATACTTTTGGGATGCTGCTTCGTGATCGCCGCGACCCGGCCTGATCCAAATTATCTCCTTTCCTTGTCACGATCCTCACCTATCTTCTCCGAGGCTCTCTATCGACAGATAGCCGTCAGGAGATGGAACGTTGTCTACTCACCTTTCAGGTATGTATTTATGTCGTCATTTCGGTTTCTTTCATTGTGCCTATCATAGGTTAGCTTTGTACCCTTTACAGGACGTTGCAAGACCAACCCCAGCAGCTCCTGACTGTTATTTGGTTCCTCTAGGCAAATTTACGTCCAGTAGTTTGCCATTGCCATCTGGACGTTCGGCCCCCTGATACCACTGTCGAAACTAACGCAAGGCACATGGCCCGCAGCTGGGATCGAACCCGGCACTCCGGCATTACGAAGCGTTCACATCGACTTGGCCACAGAGCCGACGTGACTATTATAACATTTGCCTTTTATACTGGGCTTTTTACCTACAGACACTGCTCACCTAAAAACGTTGCCCTTGATCAAAAGTCTCCAGTTTTACTTCCCTTGAGTAAATGACACCCCCTCCCCCTTACCCCCTTTCAATGCAATAGATTGACTTAGCAACAGAAGATTGAATGGTTTGGTCATTTAGTAAGAATACATCCAGAGCAGCTTCTAGTGCAGGCGCTACACGTGAAGAGCTATGAAATGACAGCAAGAAGCCGCCCCAGGAGACGATTGTTTGATAACATTAAAGAGCATTTATATCGACAGTAGCCACTGCTGCCTTAAGGCAATGGATCGCAAACTGTTCCTCCCCACAACGCCTTAAAATTTGAAATTTATGATGATTAAATATCTGGACGTGCATGCTTTTTAGACTTTTTATGTGCACTTCAGGTTTTTCACCACATCTATCAATCAATCATGAAGCAGATCCTTTGCAGAACGTAGCTCTCATCACAGTCTGCCTGAAAGAAACTTGGTCTCTCGCCAACTCTCTCCCATCCTGCACATTCAAGCTTGAGGTGTAATTCACATCTTGTATCTATTTTGTATCCATCTTGTATCCATCTTGTATCCATCTTTGACATCTTCCTCTCTTTCCTGGTACCGTGCCTTCTGCTATTAATGTTTGGTTCCATTAACTGCATTGGGGATTGATATGCACAAATTATTTCATTTTCCGAGATGAGATGCTACTTTCTAGTGATGTTCAACATCTTGTAGGATGTTCGTCGTAACATCACTGAAAACAGATTGGCTGGATCTGCACCACTAAGTGGTGAATTGATACATGTCATGGGAGATGTGGTCAAGGCCCTTTGGGAACAAGCAACGGAATCAGTAGAGAAACAAGATTATTATGGCGTGGAGAGAATGAGACACGTGAGTGTGTGAGCAGAGTGTCTGGCCGGCTCACTACACTCAAAGGAAAGGCAAGACGGACATATAAACAGATTGTGACCTGTGCCAGCAATATTTGAACTCTGCGCTGGCTGCTGAAGGTGAGGACGGAATGCGCATGGAAATACCCCGAGTGCTGTGATGTCAATTCTTTACTCAACTCAATTCAACTCAGGACAACACTGAGAAAGTATTTGTTGTGTCTTTCTATTGCCCGTCCGATCAGGTTGGAGAAAACAAGAGGTATTTGTATTACCAACTTGACAACAGCTCATAGAACAACAATTTTGCCTTTCTATTACCAACCCGGTAATGTCTGGAAAAAAGCACGCACATTTTTATTACTAACTCCACAACATTTTGGAGAAAGAATTTGTTGTCTTTCTCTTTCCCACCCAACAGTGTCCAAGCTGCCCTCGGCATGTTGCTGATTGGAGCCGGTAACGGACCCACGTTCGAAGAGATAAATAGAGTGGCCTTTCTGAACCCCTACGTTCCTGCTAACGTGGAATTTAAAGGCATTTTATTACAGGTACTGCGATTTATGCTGTCACGTCTTTCATTTGTCAAAAAAATTATCACGTCAATTTTGTAAATTACTGCATAATTACGCCAATCCTGTATAGTGTTTAGTTACGTCCATAATTTATACTCCCTGGTTACGTTTATCCTTTATACTGCATAGTCACGTCTATAATTTATACTGTCTAGTTACGTTATAATTTTACCGTCTAATCACGTCTATAATTTTTACTGTCTAATTATGTCATTATTTTACCGTCTAATCATGATCATCATCATTATCAGGTGCCTTGGGTGGGCGATATGTCTCTCCACAATCCGAGATCTCCTGCAGCATGTAACCGTCCAATCACCTCTATAATTTTAATTGTCTAGCTACATCTATCATTTATACTAGGGGATACTAGTTGATCTTTAAGCCTTGTAGGTCTGTGTCATTTTCTCTTATGATTTGATTTGATTTGATTTAAGAACCGACATCACAGCTATCGGGGCATTTCCATAAGCGCTCCTCCCCCATCTTCAGCAGCCAGCGAAGAGTTCAGATACTAATGATGCCTGTAGCATTCTGATTAAACGTACGTCTTGCCTTCCCTCTGAGCCTCGAGCATCTGCCAGAACCTCTCGTCACTCCCCCCTGCATCAGTGTCACTAGACTATGGTGATCCATCTGCACCTCCGAACTGTACACGCTCTCCCACAAGGCACTAACCACGTCTGCCTTATCATGCATCATAATTCCACGAAGTTGTTACATGTGTGCCGCTCTGTTGTTCGCTATCTGTGTAGTCTTGCATTTACGTTTTCTTTACCGAGAAAAAGAATGCCTGTGACACAGGTTGCAGCACTCTCTAGAGGAGTAAAAGGGAAGCGGGGGGGGGGGGGGTGGTTTGTGTGATAGACCCAGTAGGTTTTTGGAGTGTTAAAAGCGGTGGTGTGCTAAAAAATACAACAAGCGATGTCAACGGCATTGCGGAACACCCCAGTCACATTGTGTGAAGGCCGGGTAAATCAATTTCGACCAATCAGAAGTGAGCTAAGCTGAACGTCGACCAATCAGATGTGAGGTAGTGTGTAGCACTGTTTGAATGGGAGGGCTATCTTTACTTTTATCCCCGAGTGCAGTGATGCAAATTCTTGATTCATTCATTCATTAAAAATAATTTTTAGTTTTTCGTGTATGTGTAATTTCTGTTGTCATTTCTCCAACAAATGTTTACGTGAATTAACAAATGTGTTATTTCTTATATTCGATCAGTGGAACAATGTAACCGCACTAGAAGTCTACAACTCAAACGGTATCTTTCTGAACCCGCACTTGCCCATAGAACGTCAATTCACGGAGGCCGCCTGGTTTTATTATTTCGCTCAAAGCACCAACTTTGACCTGGCTTACCCTGGGGGACCGGAGAGGCATATCAATGAGTTCGTGGAACGACAGACAAATCACTACGTAAAAAACCTGCTAGAACCAGGTAAGTAATGTTGTTGTTTGGGTGTCTAGCTGGTCTTGTTCTTCGTACACTTGTTTCCATAGTCAGGCTCATAAACCATTTAAAGGTGACAGGTTCGATTCCTGGTACAGTAACTACAGCTTTCCACTTTTATGTTGTCTAGTGTGTCCTCCTATCTTTCTACTCCTTTCTATACATTATACTTTAACGAGGGTGGGTCTTGCTAGTCACACTCGCCATCGCCATAGGCTGTAGGTCCCATGCCTCCTCATGGCACAGTATGACACAATCGTCTAGAAAGACGGAAAGGTACCACAATTTTAAAACATCTATACGACTATCCAGACAGGCATTAAAATGGGAAATAAAAGAATTAAGAAGGCAAGGACACCCAAAAGAAACCCTAAAACGAATGTTGAGAAGGGATTCCAAAGCTGCTGGATTGGATTCTATCCATGCTATTTAACTGATTGCCCAGGATACAATGGCATTGCGAGCCATTTTTGATCATTTAATGATGAGACAGGATAATGAATAAATTAATGAGTTGAGCTGAGGTAAGCACTTGGGGAATACCCATGCGTGCTCCGTCCTCATCTTCAGCAGCCAGAGCAGAGTTCCAGTACTGATGGTACCGGTCACAGTCTGGTTATATGTCCGTCTTGGCTTTCCTCTGAGTGTAGTAACCAGACCCTCTGAGTACACCGAGATGCCTCATTCTCTCCAGACCATAATAATCTTGTTTCTCTACGGATTCCGTTGCTTGTTCCCACAAGACCTTGACCAAAAACAGCCTTGCCATGTCTCATTTCACCACCCATTAGTGCAGATCCAGCACATTTGTCTGACTGTAACCGGTGTCTGTAAATCCTTCATGGACCCTCCCCACACTTCCCACTCACCGGGGTAAGCCCAGCACCCTAACCTCTTCACCATTCAAACTTTGAGCACGAAACATCAATCTCTTATTTTGCGAACCCTCAGGCACAATCAACAGCGCGACGGCCGCAATCCTTGTCAACGCAATCTTCTTCAAAGGAACATGGCTGCAGGTGTTTGAACCCAGACACACGCGCAAGAGCGTCTTTTATTCTCAGAACAGAGGCCAAATTCAGGTAAACTTGATGTTCTTGATAAAGTTAAGTTTGATGTTCTTGTTGGTATGCCTTTTGGTGTTCTTGTTAGTATTCTTACTGCTGTTTTTGAGGGTGCTCTTGTTATTTTCTTGTTGTAATGTGAATTCTGTGCTTTTTTCTTGATCAACAACGAGATGATCAAAATCTGTAGCTGATGATCTTTTTTTTTTTTTACAGACACTGATTAATTATGGAAACATTCATAAGTGCTTTTTAAAACGGATTAAGAAGTCCTGGCTGTTTGTAAAGATTGATTTTCAAGTCGTGTCCAGTTTCTTAAATTGATTTTGATTTCCAAAATTAATTGTGAAGAATGTCTTTTGCTTACCTACTTATATATATATATTATGAATGCAGACTTGTTAATTACCAGGAAACATTATAATGATGTACCTAATTATTTTACATGAAATATTACAAAAACGTGAATAATTATTTCCAGCAGTTTTTGTGAGTTTAGCTGAGTTAAGCTGAGTCAAGAATTGACATCACAGCACTCGGGTTATCCCCTCGTCCTCATCTTAGCAGCCAGCTCAGAGTTCCAACACGGATGGTACCGGTCACAGTCTGATTACAAGTCTTGCCTTTCCTCTGGGTGTAGTGAGCCGGCCAGGCCCTCTTGTTACACCCATGTGCCTTATTCTCTCCGGGCCTTAATAATCTTGTTTCTCTACTGATTTCGTTGTTTGTTCCCAAAGGGCCTTGACCACATCTGCCATATCATGTATCAATTCACCACCCAGTGGTGTGGATCCGGCCAATCTGTCTGCCTGTTCATTACCCACTTCGCCGACATAGCCTGGAGAACAGATCCAAAGAATGCCAGTTTTTGTAAAAACCTGCTTAATTAATGGTTCAGACTGATTTCGAAGATGTGTCTAAGATTAGTTTCCAAGATTCGTAACGATGACGTGCCCAGTTTACAAGACTGATTATGAAAACTTTGTTAATTAATTTCTAAGATCGATAATAAAGACATGATACATTTCCAAGATGTTTTATAAAGACCCGTCCAGCTTCCAGGGTTATTATGCAGGTTTGAAGATGCCGATAACGTACTTAAATATTTTCTAAATGATACTGTCATAGGGTGAAACATTTCCAAGAACGATAATGAGGTGTCCAGTTAATTTCCAATATGGATAATCACGTATATAACTAATCTACAAGATTGATAATGACGTATATAACTAATTTCCGAGATTGATAATGACGTATATTACTGATTTCCGAGATAGATAATGATGTATATAACTAATGTCCAAGAACAATTATGGCGTGTCTAACTAATTTCCAAGAATGATAATGACGGGTCTAACTAATTTCTAAGAACGGTAATGGCATTTCTAACTAATTCCTAAGAACGATAATGACGGGTCTAAATAATTTTCAAGGACGATAATTGCATGTCTGATTTCTAAGGATGATAGTGACGTGTCTAACTAATTTCTAAGATTGATAATGAAGTATATAACTAATTTCAAAGATTGATAATGAAGTATATAACTAATTTCCAAGAATGATAATGACTGGTCTAAGTAATTTCTAAGAATGATAATGTCGTATCTAACCCTTTTCCAAGAACGACAATGGCGCGTGTAACCAATTTCCAAAAACAATAACGACGTGCTTACTTTTTTTTCTAAGAATGCCTTGTAATTTACAAAAACACGATAATGACGTGTCTAACTAATTTCCTAGAATAATTTGGACGTTTCTAGCTATTTTCCAGGAATGGTCGAACTAATTATCAAGAATGGTAATGGTGTGTATATAATCTCTAAATTATAATGATGTTGTTGTTGTTATTTATCCAGCGGCGCACGAGCTTTCACCCTTTGGCCCAATGCCATGTAGTGGAATTTACATGTTTTCACAAGTTGTTCTTTTCCTCCGTAAAAGGCATTCCACCTGTCTGGTCTCGGAAAGAGTAGCATTCTTCTAGTCTCGTTGAGTTTTGTTCACTCAAAGAGATGATGGTCAACAGTTTCGTAGGGGAGTTACATAGCTGGCACTCTGGGGAGTGTTGTGGCTGTATTCTGTTTAGGTGTCCATTAAGTGGAGTATGTTGTGTTCTGAGTCTGAAGATGGTTGCCTGGTCCCTTCTTGTTACATGGTTAATGCTGTCGTTAGGATCAGCTCTAGCCATGTGTCTATAAACCTCTCTTCCAGTATTTCCCATGGCCCATCTGTTCAGCCAAGTCTCTTTGTATATAGCTTTTATAAGTGTTTTTGCTGTCTGTAAAGTTGTCGCTGTAGGTGGTTGTTCTTGTGTTTCTCCTTTCTTTGCCAGTCTGTCAGCTTTGTCATTACCTGGTGTGCTGAAGTGGCCTGGAATCCACTGCATCACTATTCTGATGTTGTATGAGGTAATGAGCTGATCAGCATCTAGAATTATCCTAGCTATGTCAGTTCTGCAGCGTTCACTGCCCTCTAGAGCTTGAAGGGCAGACATTGAATCGGTAAAGATGACAATATTTTGGGCTTTTCAAAGATAAACATCAATTACAGTCTTTAGGTGGTATACAGCTGTTTCCAGTGCAATTATTTCAGCTTCATATTTTGAGCAGAATTCTCTGCATGCATCAAATATCTCTTCAAAAGACCCATCAGGGTAACCTAGGTAGATTCCGTAACCTGCTTTAATGGTAGGCTTGAATGCAGATCCATCAGGGGTAAGAATCAATGGTCTTTAGTGATGAGTTCATAAGGGTGATTGGATCGACTGCTTAGTTTCTTCGTCTTCCATTTTCAAATGGAAATCTGGAGCTTTAAAGCGAGCAGGTGGTGGTAAGTTTCTTGCAACATTCTGAGTGCCCTGACGTCTTTCTGAGAGTTGGTATCTGTCATGTGCCTCATGTACGCAGTGTAAAACCGATTTGTGCTTTATTCTTCGTTTGTATTCCCAATTTTCTCTAAGGTGTCTTTTAGGATGGTTACGAATTTTTCTAATGCATCTTTAATAAATTTCTAAAGTGGCTTTTTCTCTCTGCAACCCGAGGGGTTCCACATTTGTATTGATTTCACATGCAGCAGTTGGAGTAGACCGCATAGCTTCGCTGATTAATCGGAGGGCATTATTTTGTACTCTGTCAAAAGACTCTAGGTTTGTCTTGGAGCAGGTTGTAAGCAGCGAGTTGTTATACTCTATCACAGAGCGAACACATCTGAGATACAAGCCCCTCAGAGTTTTCTTGTCTGATCCACAACTGTACCTGCAAGTCTCTTCAATAACTGCAACCGCCTCAATGCATTATTCTTTATGTTTTCAATATGATTCTTGAGGCTCAGCTGCCGGTCAAGTGGGACTTCAAGATATGTAGGATGCTCTTCTTTCATCACTTGGTGCTTGTCTAACCTTAGATTTATATTCTTCCTTGCTACTTGATGGCTTTTGGTGAAGATTGTATAGACAGTCTTTGTATGGTTAACATTGAGTTTCCATCTTTGGCAGTACTCGTGGAGTCTTCTAAGGTCTCCATTAAGCATTTGGGCTCCACTTTCTATAATTTATTGACTTTGCCTTATTGCTAGATCATCAGCGTACAAGGCTTTTTCGGCTTTGATTTGTTCTGGCAAGTCATTGATACAGATTAAAAACAGTGTACAGCTCAATGATGAGCCTTGTGGCAAGCCCTCCTCCAAGACTTCTTTAGATGAGATTGCTTTGTGTATCTTAGTCTAGATTGTTCTATCTATCGGAAAATATTTAACTAAGTTATACAACTTGACATGTATTCCTAGGCTCATCATCTTCATCGGGAGGCTTTTCCTCCATACTCTGTCATAGGCCTGCTGAAGGTCAACACAGATGGCCACTGTGTGTTTGTTATTCTGGAATCCACCATGAATTCGTTGTGTCAATCTGAACAGCTGATCTTCTGTACAGCTGTTTGTTCTGAAGCCTGCCTGTTCATGGCATAGAACACCAGAACTCTCTAGGAACTAATACAAGTGCCTGTTTATCATTCTTTTGGCAACTTTGCCTAAGCATGATGTTAAGGATATCGGGTGATAGATTTGTGGCTCGTCTGGAGGCTCATTGCTTTTAAGTATGGGACGATATATGCATTCCTCCATGCCTTTGGAAGTTTGCCTGATCTTCATATCTTAATAATTAGCCTGAAAACTACTTCTCTGCCAGACCGGCCAAGATGTAGCAGCATTTCGTTGCGAATCTTATCTGCACCTGAGGATTTTCTAGGTTTTAATTTCTTGTTCTAATTCATCCATGCTACACTCATCTTCAAAAAAGGAAGTCGCTGGCTGTGGAGCTCTCTCTTGTTTCTTTAACCGAGATAGCTTTATTCTGTCCCTTTCTGTGCGTTTGCCTGCTCTGTTAACAGAGGTAAAATAATGATTGCAATGTTCAGCTTTCTACTTGTCTTCTGTGTTTGTCTTATTCCCATATATCACTGGTTTTGGGTTCACCCTTCTACTTTCTCGAGAAAGGTTTTTAATTCAAGTCCATGCTTTATTTTCATTCTGTCTAAGGTCTAAGTTGGAGCAAGTTTCTGTCCATTTATCTCTCTTTTAGCCTAATTAACTGCAAGCTTTACTGTGGCACATGCTTTATTGTATTGGATCTTCGCTTCTGGTAAATGTGCAGTTTCCAGTAAAATTCAAGCTTTATTCCGTATAGATAAGTGTTTTGAATTTCCTTATTCCAGAAAGGTTTATGTTTCTTCCGGCTGCCCATTGGGATGGCTTTCAGTGCTGTTTTCATGATTGCTTATGTTAGATCTTCATAAAACGTTTCCACACAGCTGTTGTCAATTATTCCCAAGAGGCTGTCAGATGTTTCCTGAAACAGTTTCCAGTTTGTTTTTCGAAAATTCCAATTGGTTCTCTGCTTAAAGCATGATTTAGCGGGGGTTCTTACAGTTGTAATTATTGGCTTGTGGTCACTTCCTATGTCATCCAGGACTTAGGGGTAACTTGCGTCTGCTAAGTCGGATGAGCAGATGGTCAGATCAGGTCGGCTGAGAGATAGGTGGGCCCTGTGTAACAGTGTAGGTGGAGACTCTAGTCCTGCAGCACTCATAGGTTAGTTGTTTCTACGATCTATTTCCCTGAGCTATTGTAGTCAGGATAACCCAAACGTGGCTAGTGTCCGTTGAAGTCACCAACAAGAAGGGTTTTATGGTACTGTGTCTTGTATAGTTCTGGTATGTTGCATGTTGTCTGAGGTGGGATGTACACGTTGTGTATCGTATATTTGCTTCAATTGTGCCAGAAAGTTTTTTTTTTTTGGTATATCTGTAGGGTTAGATGTCGATAGCATTGTTACATCTCCTTGTATGTCATTTCTTATATAGGTTACTATGTCCCGGCAGTCATTGCACTTACAGGCATAAATTGTGTATCCAGTGAGATGCAGATCAGAGTCTTTATGCAGGGTTTCTTGTAGAGCAGCCACGTGTACCCTGTGTTTGTTTAGCAGTTTGGCAAGTTCAAGTTTCTTATTTCTTATTCCACAGATGTTCAGCTGCAGAATATTAAGCATCTGTGTATTTTTTGCTGTGCGGTCTGAGTTCTCTTTGCTCTCCCTTCTACTCTGCCTTCTTCTGGGGTCCCTAAATTTTCCAATAGCCAATTTTTCGCACACGACAGTCTAGTTTCCCACTGTCTGGCGAGGGCCTTGATAGACGAGGCGACGACCGATCTCGTATGTATAATTAAATTTTCACTCTTTCATGTTTACGGCATTGTGGTGCTGGTGTGTCTGTGGATGACCTCCCTCCCCGGACAGCAGCCAGAAGTGCGCTGCGTCAGTTCTTAGGAAAATATAGATTTTGTTTCTGCCTTCTTCTTTGACACGTAGCTGAGGTGGAGCTCACAGTGTTCTCATTCCACCTCCACCAGGTTGCCTGCAGGGTTCGCTGAGCTCTTCTTGGCTATAAGCATGGCCTAAGCATGAGTAGTTGGGGCAACTGGATCGTCACGTCCTGAGTCCCTGTGTCTTCACGATAGTTTCCGGTATTCAGGGGGTTAGCATTATTGTTTCCACTCCTAAGACTGCTTAGCACCACTCCGGCTCCTTCCCTCCCACAGGAGACAGTAGGTGTGGTGCACCGGTTTTTTTTTAAATCGAGGTTTGCTCCTCTAGATCGATTGTGTTTTGCCTGCGGATTCGCACCCCCAGGACTACCTCGGGGAGGCTGTGACTCTTCGCCACGCACAATGATCTTGTGGTAAGAGAGGTTTTGCTAGCTCAAGAGGCTGACACCGCAATGGACGCTGCTTTCGTGAATAGATATTCACTTGACCTAGGGTGAAGTAAGGGGGGAGGGAAACCACTATCCACAACACAAACACTTCTTACCCCCTGCCTCTCGAGGCTCAGTCTCGAATGATAACGATGTGTCTACATACTTTCCGAGAATGATAACGGTGTGTCTACATACTTTCCGAGAATGATAACGATGTGTCTACATACTTTCCGAGAATGATAACGATGTGTCTACATACTTTCCGAGAATTATAACGATGTGTCTACATACTTTCCGAGAATGATAACGGTGTGTCTACATACTTTCCGAGAATGATAATGATGTGTCTACATACTTTCCGAGAATGATAATGATGTGTCTACATACTTTCCGAGAATGATAATGATGTGTCTACATACTATCCGAGAATGATAATGATGTGTCTACATACTATCCGAGAATGATAACGATGTGTCTACATACTATCCGAGAATGATAACGGTGTGTCTACCAGATGTCCTGGAATAACAATACTGTATTTAACAAATTTCGAAAAATAATAATCATGTGTCTAATTTCCAAGAATTATTATGATGAATTTAACTAATTTCATAATTTGATAATGCTATGGATATGTCTTTTAACTAATTTCAAAAGCTGACAATGAAAACTATGTAACACTTTTTTTTTCGCAGCTGGACACGATGCACTCCGTCCGATACGTAAACATCAAAAGGAATGTGTTGGGAGCAGACATCATCGAGCTGCCCTATAAGGAGAGATTCGCACTCTACATCGCTCTACCGCAGGCAACTTATGGAGTCCAGTACCTTGGTAATGTTACGTCACGTTACGTTATCACAAGTTAAAATAGTTGTGTATCCTTTACATGACGTTGCAGAACCAACCCCAGCATTTTTTGTGTGTGTGGCTGTTGTGGTTTTTCTAGACAAGTTTACGTCCAATAGTTTGTCATAGCTTTCTGGACGGTAAGCTTTTAGATACCACTGTCGAAACCAACGCAAGGCCCCCAGCTAAATTCGAACCCGGCACCCCGGCATTACAAAGCGCGTTCGCAACGCTTAAGCCACACAAGCCGACTGAGTTATCACAATCGACTATCAAATACAGACGTTAATGAGAGAATGAAAAGGAAGTTACTGAAAGAATAAAAAAAAAAAACAAAAAAAAAACAAAGGAGATAATTGAAATATTTAAGCCACATTAAAAGACATAAATTAACGACTCTTGTCCAAGCCTATCGACGTAATGGACATATAGGGTTAGACGTGTATTATATAGCCCAGTCGGCACTCAGAACGTCATTTTCAACATCAGGCCAGTCGACTTTACCTCCCAAGGTAATACCTGGTACCCATACAGGCTGGGTCGACCTGGGAGCTAAGGTTATGTTTGAAACAAATCCGGCGCTGTCAGGACCCGAAGCCACGACCTTTAACAACGAGCAGACAAATAGGGTTCTTTAACAATGAGGAGACAAACAGGGTTCCTTAACAACGAGGAGACAAACAGGGTTCTTTAACAATGAGGAGACAAACAGGGTTCTTTAACAATGACGAGACAAACAGGGTTCTTTAACAATGACGAGACAAACAGGGTTCTTTAACAATGACGAGACAAACAGGGTTCCTTAACAACGAGGAGACAAACAGGGTTCTTTAACAATGAGGAGACAAACAGGGTTCTTTAACAATGACGAGACAAACAGGGTTCCTTAACAACGAGGAGACAAACAGGGTTCTTTAACAATGAGGAGACAAACAGGGTTCTTTAACAATGAGGAGACAAACAGGGTTCTTTAACAATGACGAGACAAACAGGGTTCTTTAACAATGACGAGACAAACAGGGTTCTTTAACAATGACGAGACAAACAAGGTTCTTTAACAACGAGGAGACAAACAGGGTTCTTTAACAACGAGGAGACAAACAGGGTTCCTTAACAACGAGGAGAGAAACAGGGTTCTTTAACAATGAGGAGACAAATAGGGTTCTTTAACAACGAGGAGACAAACAAGGTTCTTTAACAATGACGAGACAAACAGGGTTCTTTAACAACGAGGAGACAAACAGGGTTCTTTAACAATGAGGAGACAAACAGGGTTCTTTAACAACGAGGAGACAAACAGGGTTCTTTAACAATGACGAGACAAACAGGGTTCTTTAACAACGAGGAGACAAACAGTTTTCTTTAACAACGAGGAGACAAACAGGGTTCTTTACCAATGAGGAGACAAACAGGGTTCTTTAACAACGAGGAGACAAACAGGGTTCTTTAACAATGACGAGACAAACAGGGTTCTTTAACAACGAGGAGACAAACAGGGTTCTTTAACAACGAGGAGACAAACAGGGTTCTTTAACAACGAGGAGACAAATAGGGTTCTTTAACAATGACGAGACAAACAGGGTTCTTTAACAACGAGGAGACAAACAGTTTTCTTTAACAATAAGGAGACAAACAGGGTTCTTTGACAATGAGGAGACAAACAGAGTTCCTTGAAAATGAGGAGACAAACAAGGTTCTTTTATAATGAGGCAACAAACAGGGTTCTTTAACAATGAGGAGAAAAACAGAGTTCGTTAACAATGAGGAGACAAACAGGGTTATTTAACAACGAGGAAACAAACAGGGCTCTTAAATAATTAGGAGACATACAGGGTTCTTTAACAATGAGGAGACAAACAGAATTCTTTAACAATGAGGAAACATATTTCTTTAACAATGAGGAGACAGGGTTCTTTAACAATGTGGAGACAGAGTTCTTAAACAATGAGGAGACAAACAGAGTTCTTTAGAAATGAGGAGATAAACAGGGTTCTTTAACAATGAGGAGACAAACAGGGTTCTTTAACTATGAGGCGACAAGCAGAATTCTGTAACTATAGGGAGACAAACATAGTTCTTTAACAATGAGGAGATAAACATAATTCTTTAACAATGAGGAGACAAACAGAGTTCGTTAACAATGAGGAGACAAACAGGGTTTTTTTTAACAACGAGGAGACAAACAGGGCTTTTTAATAATTAGGAGACATACAGGGTTCTTTAACAATGAGGAGACAGAGTTCTTTAACAATGAGGAAACAGATTTCTTGAACAATGAGGAGACAAACAGTTCTTTAACAATGAGGAGATAAACAGGGTTCTTGAACAATGAGGAGACCAACAGTTCTTTAACAATGAGGAGATAAACAGGGTTCTTGAACAATGAGGAGACAAACAGTTCTTTAACAATGAGGAGATAAACAGGGTTCTTGAACAATGAGGAGACAAACAGTTCTTTAACAATGAGGAGATAAACAGGGTTCTTGAACAATGGGGAGACAAACAGTTCTTTAACAATGAGGAGACAGGGTTCTTTAACAATGGGGAGACAAACAGGGTTCTTGAACAATGGGGAGACAAACAGGGTTCTTGAACAATGAGGAGACAAACAGTTCTTTAACAATGAGGAGAAAAACAGTTCTTGAACAATGAGGATACAAACAGAGTTCATTGACCATTTGATGAAAAAAAAGGAGCACTGGAAAATATCGTAACTACTGCAAAGATCACTGAGAGAAGAGGCAGATGTAGACAAAGAGAAATGATGTTGGATGTCTTAAGAAAGCGCCATGTAGAACTATCATCAATGGAATTGATCCAGAACACCAAAGACCAAGATCTGTGAAGTTGCGTGAAGAACTACTGCTATCAAGGAACTTGATAATGATGTGTGAGTCGTTTGTAGTTACACAACAAATATTACTCTAATTATGGTTCGAAAATAGACAAGAGCATTGCTAATTACACTGTCTTATTTCAGAAGCGGCATTGGGTTTCCCTGGAGCCATCAATCAACTGTTTGAAGGCTTCCGCACAGAACATGTCAGTCTTGCTCTTCCAAAGTTTAGAATTGAATCTGATTTTCATCTGAAACAAGCTCTTGAACAGTTGGGTATCAGGACTGCTTTCAGCCCAAACGCTGACCTATCGAGAATAAGCAAAGTTGGTACGTTGGTAGATTCTTTAACAATCAGTTATTAGAACCCACTGGGGCAACTTAAGTTTTAATTCAAGCCAAACAAAGGTTATCCCCGAATTTATGGGAAAGTCCAAAATTCTAGGTTGCAAACATGTCTTTTTCCAGTCTCAAATACATTTGTGTTTATTTTTTTTTAAATGCATTTTAAAAAGTATATTTAAACCTCACCATCCCCCTTTAGGGTGCTTCAGAAAATGTTTAAAGTTGAAATTAGACCAATTTTTGAGGATTTTATATAATTTCTGGAATTTTGCAAATGGACAATGTACTATTTGTTGTTTTAAAAATGAAACAGCAACATACCTGGTCAGATAACTACATTTTCTTTGTGTGTGAGTGTGTGTTTGTTTGTGTGTGTTTGTTTGTGTGTGTTTGTTTGTGTGTGTGTGTGTGTGTGTGTGTGTGTGTGTGTGCCCAGGTACAGATTAACAATTTATATCACAAACATAAGAACCGCGCTCGCCCATATAAAAGCCAAAGGTTCTGTAAGCCACTCAGCTTATTAATTGCATGTGTGGATCGCCTGGGGGGTGGCTGGGTGGTCGTTGGGGAAGGAAGTTATCACGTTCCAAGAATGTCACCAGATGTGATAAATTATAGGCCTGTATTTACGCTCTTTGTTTTGTGATATATAGTGTGTATTTTCAGGATGACTATGTCAGATTTTCCACTAATCGTCCAAAAATTGTTCACTAGCGGAAAACATTTTTTTCACTTATCATCTGTTAAACTGTCACTAATCATCCAATAACTTTTTACTGATAGTAGATCAATTTTTCACCAATCGTCATGTAATTTTGAAATTACCATCCAAGTAATATTTCACCGATAATGAAAATGTTTGTTTTATTTAATTAAAGTCGATCAATTTTTTAACTAATCGATTACCAATGTTTCACTAACGTCAAGCAATGTTTCACTAACGTCAAGCAATGTTTCACTAACGTCAAGCAATGTTTCACTAACGTCAAGCAATGTTTCACTAACGTCAAGCAATGTTTCACTAACGTCAAGCAATGTTTCACTAACGTCAAGCAATGTTTCACTAACGTCAAGCAATGTTTCACTAACGTCAAGCAATGTTTCACTAACGTCAAGCAATGTTTCACTAACGTCAAGCAATGTTTCACTAACGTCAAGCAATGTTTCACTAACGTCAACCAATGTTTCACTAACGTCAAGCAATGTTTCACTAACGTCAAGCAATGTTTCATTAACGTCAAGCAATGTTTCACTAACGTCAAGCAATGTTTCACTAACGTCAACCAATGTTTCACTAACGTCAACCAATGTTTCACTAACGTCAAGCAATGTTTCACTAATATTCTAATTTGATTTGTACAAATCATCCAATAATTTCTTACAAATCATCCAATAATTTCTTACAAATCATCCAATAATTTCTTACAAATCATCCAATAATTTCTTACAAATCATCCAATAATTTCTTACAAATCATCCAATAATTTCTTTCAAATCATCCAATAATTTCTTACTAATCGTCCAACAATTTTTATTAATCGTCCAAAATTTGTTTTCATTAATCGTCCAAATTTTTTTTTTTTCACTAATCGTCCAGTAATGTTTACTAATCGTCGAATAATTTCTTGCGAATCTTCCAGAAATTTTCACTAATAGTCCAAAATTCTTTTTTTTTTTTTTTTTTTAAACCAATCATTTAATTTTTTTAAATAACTGTTTAAGAGTGAAGATTGCATCTGTGCAGCTTCTATTTTTTCTGAAACCCATCTGTTCTTCTGTCAACTGTGGATCTATCAGGTCCTAACCTCGTTTCTATTAACCTAGCACACAATTGCCCAGCATGACTTGAAAGAGAGATGAATCGATATTGACTGAATTCTCGCTTGCTTCACTTTTTCTTCCACAATGGTACAACTATTGCATGTTTCCAGTCAATGGGAACAGTTTGTTGTACCCATGCCGCATTAAATATTTTATAAAGCTATCTAATGTTGCTTTCTCCTGCTGCTTGGATTATTTCTGTTGGTAGTCTATCAGCACCTGATGCTTTGTTTTTTGGTGACCGCTTAATGACTTGATCTACTTCAGTGAGTAGTATATCAGGTTCTAGCACTGTTGCCTTGTAGTCTTTGGTTGTTCTTTCCTGGCAATCTCCTAAGAGGTTAAAGAGCTTACTTGAGTATTCTCTCTATCTTTTAGCTATCTCTGGTGGGTCCATTAAGGGTTTTCATGTTTTGTTGTTAATACTACTGTAATAATAAAAATTCAATAATTTTTTACTCATCGTCTAGTAATTTTCACTATTCGTCCAATAATTCTTGTTCAACATGTAACATTATTTCCAATACTCTGTGGGGCTTAAGATTTAAAATAAATAAATCTAAGCATGGTATGGTCAACCTTTGGGTCAGAACACGGTGGGGACAACCCGATCGACGTGAAGCGCGGGACAAGATCAGCTTGGGCATACACAGCACAAAGGATGGGAAAAACAATAAAAGAGAATAGCGGCTCTTACCAGACGACTACGTCAAGCATGACCATGGAGATAGCAGCTGCTACCAGAGCACTCGTGTGTGTAGAAGAACAAGCGACCACACATGCGGTAATTGTTTCAAACTCTATGAACATGCTTCAGAAAATCGCTACAAGTAGTCTCCGCTCCGAATGGTTAGAAGGCATTAGGAAGACGCAGTTAACCGCCATCATCTGTATCTACATACCTAGGCACTCAGGAGTAAATGGCAATGAAAGAGCTCACCAGCTAGCAAGTAATGCACCAATGCAAATAGGAAAAAACATGGACAGAGCTGATATCATCAACGCCGTACGGATTAGGTTGGGAGATAATTGCGAATCTCTGACGCTAACACGACTTCGTGACAGAGAAGTTGAGCTTGGTGAAACACGACTATGCCGTCTAAGAGGTAAAGACAGGAGATACTATAACCAACTCCTCATAGGAACAATAAGTAGAGGTACCTTAAAGTGGCTGCTGCATGGAAGGACTGAGCAAGCATGGGGATGCCCAATGTGCAAAGAAGTCGATTGAGATAACATAAAATAACATAACAAACCGACTGATGGTGGGATCAACACATACGAGACGCTATGCCAGGTAGATAGAGTATATGTGTGCCATTAGTAATTCTCTCCTGAGAAACAGAGAGTATCCGTCCATAGGACACACATAATGGGACCATTCAGAAGGTTATAGGTCTTTACAGATAATATGCTTGGGAATGAGATGTGTGCAATAGGGGCCGACTGTGATTATATAATTAACATTAAAAACCAGATTTGCGAAAATACACACAGACACACACACACACACATAGGCTTTAATGGTTAGATTTTTTTTTTCAAAATCAATTATTTGCACACCGTAATTAACTTTATGTATTACATCAGGTTTCAAGCGTCATGTAACCGTTAGTTTAGAATATCACCGCTGTATACCAGTGTTTAATTAATTGATCTTAGTTATAAAGGTGCTGACTATTGAATCAAGAGTGTGTGTGTGCGTGTGTGTGTGTGTGTGTGTGTGTGTGTGTAAGTATGTGCGTGCGGTTCAGCATGTGTTCCTCAACAGTGGCAAGCGTTCGAATGTGGTTACTGAGTTACATTTGTGAAGTTGGGTTTGACATCTTGAACGAACTGTAGCACCATCTGCACTAGACCTCTTCGCTAGCTGCTGAAGATAAGGACTGAGCACATATTGGAACGTCCCAGTGCTGATATGTGTGTTATTAATCGAACTCCACTTAACAAATGATATTCTACTGTATTAATTTAATTTGTCAGGTGGCGTATACGTCAGTGATGTCATTCACAAAGCTGTTATTGAGGTCGATGAGACCGGAACTGTGGCAGCCGCAGCCACAGCCGTCATTGCCGTTGGCAACTCGTACGGGTTTGCAACACCCTTTAAGGTGGATCACCCGTTTATCTTCTTTCTGAGAGATCGACAGACAAACATCATTCTATTTCAGGGCAAATTTTCCGGGTAAGCCCAGTTGATGGAAAAACGTAATTACATTTAACCAGTATAATCGAATAAAGTTGTCAGAACCAACAGCTTGCAATGAATTTGCAGTGTTTCCTGTGTTGTCTTGTGGACATTTTGTTAATTTTCTATAATGGGTGGTAAGTGGTAAGTAAAGAGCAAACCAACAAATTAAAAATAATAAATAAATAAAAATAAAACGGTGAAAATTTTAATGCTGATTCATACTGTGAAGTTCCATTAATGCTTCCTGATGCAATTCGAAGAAAAACATCCAAGCATGCTGACTTGAGAAGTACAGCTTCTTCAGGACAATGCCAGACCACATACCGCTCGGTTAACTCTGTAGAAAAATAACTATCTAGGGTGGAAACTTCTGGAACATCCACCTTACAGCCTGAATTAGCCCCTAGCTATTTCAACCGTTTTTAGTCCACTGAAAACCCACCTTTGTGAATGACGCAGAAGTTGAATGTGAAGTAAAGATATTGTTTTGTAAACAGAGCACGCAGTTCTATGCGACAGGTTTAGTAGGACTTAAAAAACGATAGAACAAGTGCATCAATGTTCGTGGAAATTATGTTGAAAAATAAAGAAACAGTGTATGTGTCACTATTATAATAATTTCTCGTCATAATCATCATCATCATAATCCCTCATCATTATCATCATCATTCTCATAATCCCTCGTCATCATGATTAGAATCTCTCGTCATAATCTTCATAAGCCTTAGTCGTCATCATCATCATCATCATCATCATCATCATCATCCCTCGTCATCATCTTCAAAATACCTTGTCATCATCATCATCATTATAATTCCTCATCATTATCATTATCGTCATAATGTTTATCCCTTGTCATAATCATCGTAATCCCTCGTCATCATTATCCCTTGCCATAATCATCATAATCCCTCATCATCATTATCATCATCACAATCCTTCGTCATCATCTTCATAATCCCTCGTCATCACATTATAATCCCTCATCATCATCTATATTCCTTGTCATCACATCATAATCCCTCATCATCATCATCATCATCCTCGCAATCCCTCGCTATCGTCTTGATAATCTCTCGTCATAATGATCATAATCCCTCGTTATCCTCAATACCTTTCGTCATCATAATTATCATCCTCATCACCCCTCGTCATCATCATTATCATCCTCATCACCCCTCGTCATCATCATTATCATCCTCATCATCCCTCATTATCATCATTATCACCGTCTCGTCGTCCTCATCATTATTATCATCAAACAAAATATCAAGATGAATCCTCTGGTCAAAAGAAACACGGGTGGAAGCCAAACTGTACAGGTCACTTAGTGAATTACAAAATTCAGTGAAGTTTATACTAGAGACAACATTACAGATATAGATCAAATAATTCAGGAGAACCAAAGAAGAAAATGAAGCAGAAGAACAAGGTTGGTAAAATACTCTATTTCACAGTGAGAAATGTCCGATAATTTGATATGCTATATATATATATATATATATACATACATATATACATGAGAGTGGGCGATCATGCATCTCAACAAACCGCGATCTTCAACAACACTATCATTTGCTGACACCCCTCCATGCCATGACAAAGGCTGCGAAAAATTTTCTTTCGTCGGCTTTCTCTGCCTCCTTTTTTTTTGGATAGATCTTGCTAGTTGTCAGAATATGCTACAGATTAATTTTTCATATAACATGACAACAGATTAATGACTGTCTCTGATGTTTGTGCCAAGTTTTCTTAGAAACTTGACTTCTTAGGAAACATTTTTTTTTCCTTTCTGCGCAATGCATTCTAAGATGTTTTTGCATTCCTTTATAGCTTCAATGTTTCCACTTAGTGAAATTACGCTTTCTGGATACCTGATGTCCTTTGCTTTAGTGAGATGTTGGTTGCTTGTTAACATAATTTAGAAACATGCAAAACAGGTTACACAACTTAGCAAAATACAAACATTGTTCCATAATTTAGTGACATAAGGAATTTGTTACACAACTGAGCAGCGTGCAAAGCTTGTTACATAATTTAAACGAATGCAAAAAATAACAAAACTGTTAGGGAGTTTAGCTAAATGTAAAAAGGTTTAGGGAACTTAGCGAAATACAGAGGTTTACCAACATACACATTGTTATAGAATTCAGGAACATGGAATTATTATTAGGAAAAAAAAAAAAAAAAGCTTACAAAATTGAGCAGCAAACAAAGTAGGTTACAGAATTTAGCTCATGCAACGTTTGTTGCATCATTTCTTTTTCTTCTGCCTTTCTATCCCCCAATGGAGCATAGGCCCTCAACCAACTCACGCCAAGTCGTTCTATCCTTCGCCATTGCATGGAGCTCTCCCCATGTCCTCCCAATCTTTCTAACCTCGTTCTCCAGCTCTCATCTCCATGTGTTTTTTGGCCTTCCTTTATTCCGATGCCCCTGTGGGTTCCAATGCAAAGACATTCTAGTAATGCTGTTCTCCTGTTTTCTCAGTTTGTACCCTATCCAACTCCAGCGTCTTTTCCTCACTTCCTGATCCACTGGAGCCTGTTTAGTTCTCTGCCAAAGTTCTACATTAGTTATTGTTGCATCATTTACATAGTAAGTAATACTGTTACAGAACTGAGCTAAAATTGTCAGATAATTTAGCAACATACAAAGTTTGCTCTAGAATTTAACAACATACCAACTTTGCTAATTTGCGAAAGGTTAGGGCTACCACTAAAAAAAAACAGCCGCTAGACCCATCTTCTCAAGAGGTTCTTTCAGCTTGAACTCAGATTCAACAGTAAACTTTTGGAGACTCAGGTGTCCTAATTCTGTGTGTGCCCCTTCAAACAGTTGACTTACGGCTTTAGGTGCGCCTAAGTCCCTTTCTGAAATAAACAACGTGAATAATCAAAAAAATATCTGATGTAAGGTGAATTATTATTAAAAAAAAAAAAAAAAAAAAAAAAACTATAAGGAAATGAAAAATTAAGTAATATTTATTTAATATGTGGTGAATGTATATGGGAAACATAGAACATGAAGTATATTGAAGTGATCGTATGTAAGAAATTCCTGAGATTTACCTAAAGGAGGAAGTAAAGCTTCCTTCACACACCAGCGGCGCATGGGGAATACGAAGCAGGGCTCATAATCTTTATAAATAATATTTGGTGTTGTTAACATCAAACCGGCCACCTTTTTTTCCCAGGACGTTTCCTGGTACCCACTTAAGCCAGGGTCGACCTGAGAGTCAAAGTATTTTTGGAAGCTAAATTCGGCTCCACCCGAATTTGAACCTATGATTATCGAGTCCGCTAGCGATCGTCTAGTAGCTACACCACAGCGGATAGTGTGAGTAATACACATGCAAAAAAAAAAAAAAAAAAAAAAAAAAAAAAAACAGTAAACACTATAGCGTTGGAGAAACTAAATGGTGTCAACAACAAGATATTACCAAGTTGAATGATTCCGTCATTTGCTTGCGGTTTGATCTGATTTGATTCAAGAACCGACATCACAGCCCTCGGGGCATTCCCATAAGCGCTCCGTCCCCATCTTCAGCAGCCAGCGAAGAGTTCCGATACTAATGGTGCCAGTAGCTTTCTGATTAAACGTCCGTCTTGCCTTTCCTCTGAGCCTCAAGCTTCTGCCAGAACCCCTCGTCACCCCCCAACTGCATCAATCTCACCAGACTGTGGTGTTCCATCTGCTCCTCCGAATTGTACACGCTCTCCCACAAGGCAGTAACCACATCTGCCCTATCATGTATCAGTATTCCACCAAGATGTGCAGAGCCAGCCAGTCTGTCCGCCTGTTCATTTCCCAACACACCGGCGTGACCCGGTGAAAAAATCCAGACAATACTCCTCACTCGTGTCCTCCGCAGCGAAGCATGCCACTCTGCACGTGCGGTAAGGCAATGTAGAAAGAGAATCTCTCCTGGAACGGAATTCCAACAATGTCGGCTCCGATCATTTTTCTTTTGACGGAGACGTATTGTAAATCGTGCATCGTATCGAGCTGCATGAACATTAGATAGAACATGTCATCATCATTAAACTTGGAAATTAGTTGTATACATCAATCAATCAATCAATCAATCAATCAATCAATCAATCAATCAATCAATCAATCAATCAGGTGTCGTCTCAACAGTGAAGGTTGCCTGCATTGGATCTCCAGCATAGCCTTTCTCTGGTCCTGGTTGTACTCACTTTGAGACTGCAGCCCGTCCATCCCTTGATGTTGTCCTCCCACTTGTATCGTTGCCCACCTCTAGCTCTCTCACCTGCGACCTTTCCCTCCAGTAGGTTTTTAAAAGCGTGTTGTCTTTTAATGTGACCAAAGTATTTTAATTGTCTCTTTTTTTCTCTCTCTCTCTCTCTGAGTAATTCTCTTTTCATTTGAAGCCTTTAATTTTGCATTTGAGTGCTTTTGTTTCCATGAAATATGACATGCTCTTCTTTTACCCACATTCCCAGAGATTTAATTTGATTTTCTAATTGCTCGTTATTCATCAACGTAAGTTTGGAATTCAAAGTAAATATTACAATTAGACATTTCATCATGGCAAATCAAGGAAATTGTTTAAGTCACCAGCGCTATTGTTGAAAAATAGGCACCTCATTAAGGTGAATATTAGAAATATATTCGCCATTTTGGGAAATTAGATGTAATTCTCCGCATTACCAAACCTTACAAGAACAACACCACAGAATGTAACAAGAACATACCAAGAACATTACCAGTAACACCAACAAGAACACAAACGGAACATTAACAAGAATATCGACTAAAACAATGCAATAAGAACATCTGTAAGAACATCAAGAACACCATTACGAACATCAACAAGATAGTGAAAAAGAACATATACATTAAAATACAAAATAATAAAAAAAAAAGAAGATAAAAGAAACCATAAAGAACATAAACGAGAACATTAAATAAAAGAAAATTACTACAAAAAAGCATTTCTAAAAACATCAACAAGTACCTAAACAGAATAAGTAAAAGAACAATAACTAAAACACAAAACCGAATAGCAATAATAAAATTACAAATAACACCAAGAAGATCATCAATAGAAGCATTAACAATAACGTTAACAAGGGAAGAAAAACAAAAACACCAACAGGTACACGAACGGGATAATCAGCAGGGTCGTTAGTGAGAACACCAGCAAGAACATAAACATTAACAATAACATCATAGGAACATCAACAAGTGCTTAAACGAACATTTAAAAAAATTACCATTAACAAATACACCAATGCGAACAAAAGAGAACATCAACCAGAAAAACCAACAGCAACACCAACTAGAACATCGACAAATTAACAAGAACACTAACATGAGAAGCAAAAAGAAAATCAACAACTGAATGGTGCCTTTGTCGAGAGTATAAAAGGCATTCTTGTGAGTCCGTGCCGGACGTTAGTATATTCCACCTTCGTCCTTCTTAGGACATTATCCAGTTTCGTCCTTTTCAGGACGAAATTTTTTGTCATTTGAAGCCCTACTCTGGCTTTTGCCAGGGGCCGCAATACAGGCAGGCCATAAATATGGCCAGATGTCTGAACGCGGTTTCTGGGACCTCTCCACGGCGATCCTCATCCGCATGGTGGCACTTTGTGTCATCGGGTGTTTATCGCTTGTGTGATGTCCTGGTGGGGTAGAAAGTCAGTCAGCCTTCTTAGGACGAAATTTTTTGTCATTTGAAGCCCTACTCTGGCTTTTGCCAGGGGCCGCAATATAGGCAGGCCATGTATATGGCCAAATGTCTGAACGCGGTTTCTGGGACCTCTCCACGGCGATCCTCATCCACATGGTGGCACTTTGTGTCATCGGGTGTTTATCGCTTGTGTGATGTCCTGGTGGATTAGAAATTCAGTTCAGTTCAGTTCGTGCCGGATCGAACTGTTTTTGCCATGTAGCGTTGAAGAAAACAGCGTTGACAACGACAGCAGCTGTGGCATTGTCGATCGTATCTGTGGTTGGAAAAGTTTTTTAAAAACAAAATATTTGCTAGCGGGAAATAACTGTACTACAAGTATATCGGGACAAATCTTCTTCTTGCAAGCTCTCACCGGCTGTAAATTAATGCAGAAAGGTCTGGTAGTTCCTCAGTTTGGTCCTTCTTTAGAACTTGAGTTTTGCATGCATATCCGTTTTCCCGATCTGATTTACTTGTAAAAATACTGTTGGTTCATTGGCTCCCAGGCAGAGGTACAGGCTTCGAAGGAGAGTCACCTAATTAATCGCTTTGTTAGGGAGGCGAAAAGTCTATTATTTTATATCCTCCAGGGTCAGACTCCAGAACCCTCACAGGAGGAAAAAAAATAACTGGGAAGTCAGCCCTTAGTTATGTTCTAGGCTATAATTATTATTATCTTGCTGAATCTTCTTCTTCTTCAGCATTCCGAGCCCTTGAGGTTCATTGCTGCAGATATCACCCGCATCCATTCATCTCTCTGGTTGGCCTTCTTCAGCATTCCGAGCCCTTGAGGTTCATTGCTGCAGATATCCCCTGCCTCCATTCATCTCTCTGGTTGGCCTTCTTCAGCATTTCGAGCCCTTGAGGTTCATTGCTGCAGATATCACTCGCCTCCATTCATCTCTCTGGTTGGCCTTCTTCAGCATTCCGAGCCCTTGAGGTTCATTGCTGCAGATATCCCCTGCCTCCATTCATCTCTCTGGTTAATCTTCTTCAGCATTCCGAGCCCTTGAGGTTCATTGCTGCAGATATCACCCGCCTCCATTCATCTCTCTGGTTGGTCTTCTTCAGCATTCCGAGCCCTTGAAATTCATTGCTGCAGATATCACCCGCCTCCATTCATCTCTCTGGTTGGTCTTCTTCAGCATTCCGAGCCCTTGAGATTCATTGCTGCAGATATCACCCGCCTCAATTCATCTCTCTGGTTGGTCTTCTTCAGCATTCCGAGCCCTTGAGATTCATTGCTGCAGATATCACCCGCCTCCATTCATCTCTCTGGTTGGCCTTCTTCAGCATTCCGAGCCCTTGAGGTTCATTGCTGCATATATCACCCGCCTCCATTCATCTCTCTGGTTGGCCTTCTTCAGCATTCCGAGCCCTTGATGTTCATTGCTGCAGATATCACCCACCTCCATTCATCTCTCTGGTTGGCCTTCTTCAGTATTCCAAGCCCTTGAGGTTCATTGCTGCAGATATCACCCGCCTCCATTCATCTTTCTGGTTGGCCTTCTCTTTCCAGTTGGTGACACCACGTGTTTGCAGGTCTGTCTGTCTTGCTGAGTGGTAAATAAATATAATCACACAATTGCAAATTTAATATACAATGTATAAACGAATTTTTTAGACGAAAAAAAAAAAAAAAAACACACACACAGGCATATACATAAAAAGTAAAAGTAAAAATCCCTTTTCACGCCTTTAGGCACATCGGACAATTAAGAAGAGCGCCCATATTTTTACAGACTATTCTGCACTAGGTGGGTAATGCTGATTGAAGATGATGATGTGGTTAGACGCTCGCCTGCTATGCTCAGAGTCGTAGGGTTTGAACCCGATCAGGGCTAATTTGAAAAAACAAAAGACTTTAGCTCCTAGGTCAACCCACTCTTAAATGGGTACCAGGTAATGTCCTGGGAAGTAAAGGCGCTCAGAGTGATGTTTATATCACATGAAATGTCTAGCACTAAATGCTCAATACATATGTTGAAGTTAGTTACGTGCCTATTACAGGACGTTGCAGAACCAACCCCAGCATTCTGTGGCTATTGTTGTATTTGTAGGTGAATTTTACACTCAGTATTTTGCCATCGCCACTGAACGGTCAGTTATCGGTACCACTGTCGAAACCAAAGCAAGGCAACCCGCCCGCAGCTGGGATCAAACATGGCACTCCTGTAGGCTTGTAGAAAGGTCGTTTACAAAATTAATATCGTTGAGGTCACTTGGACTAACTGGTATATTGTTGTCCGATTGCTATTAGTACTGGCTTTCATTAATCTGACATTACATGTCATGACATTCCCCTGTGCGGTTTTAGTGCCTTGTTGGCGCCATTGTGTGTGTGTGTGTGTGTGTTAGAAAGAGAGAGAGAGACAGAGAGAGAGAGAGAGAGAGAGAGAGAGAGAGAGAGAGAGACAGAGAGGTGGAGAAGGGCGGAATCGACCACATGCCTCCTTAACAAGCATCTCGTAAAAGTCGAATAATTAGAATGTTTTTCGAAGTTGGAGAGCATCTGTTGGAGAGCAAGAACCAACAGTCTGTTTACAAATAAGCCAGATCTGTAAAACGGACGTGCATGCAAAACAAGAGTTCTGAAACACGATTAAAGTCCGGACAGAACAACCAGAACTTACTTCTGGACTTTTACAGCCAGTGAAAAAGGAGAAAAAGAAGATGAAGAAAAAGACGACATTGGCCATGATTAAAACACCTGAAATTATAACACACGATATGACATGGAATCACGACAAACAATAAAAGGAACTTGTGACAAACGAAATATATGAAATCTCAACAAACAATAGAACATGAAATTATAATAGACAACATGCCTAATGTCGTGACAAAAGATAGGCGTGTGAACATTATTATAATTTTTGCAGTCACTAAATGGTACAAAAGGAGAAACGAATGAAACAAAAGACGGCAATCATAACATAATAGAAATGATTATTATCCATATTGCATGACGAAATTGCTAAATATAGCTATATGACCATATGATAGACGTGGGTACATAATTGTCACGAAACGATCTCAGTGATTCCAGAAGTTAGTACTTGTAACAAGTTCTTCTGGTTCTAAAGAGACAGGATTATATTTACTCTGCCCTTTACCCTCATATTACTTTAAACCAAATTGATTTAAATGTTTCCAGTCCTTAGTCCAGACAAAGCGACTGAGTCTTGGTAATGTTACGCAATTACACCGGGGCTAGAGAATTTCCTTTCTCACGCTAGTGTCAGAATGTTATCTCCTGACCAGACTGTAGAGACTGAGCGGGGCCCTTTTGAACAGGTAAATTGAGTGGACGCTAGACATTGTGGAGCCGGGAGGTCGAAGTTTCGCAAGTCAGTGTAATTCTTGGCAGAACAGGTGTTTGGCAATTAGGAATGTTTGATCTGGGTCAAGTGGGAAAACACAATGGCTTCACGGACCGTTTTCACACCGGCTTGTTAGATTCGTTGTAAACTAGATTGGGTCACTTAAGAATGTACGCTCTAGGGATGTCAGTCCAGAATTGACTGACAGGCCACTTGTTAGCTAATTTGATTTGATAGGTACTTCAGAGGCGGAGCTTAAGTCATCGTCTTGAGGGTTGGGCAGAACCCAGTAAAGGGAGGAGTTTGATTTGGACAATAGATTGATACTTATACTTCGAGCCTGTGGAATTCCCGTCATTAATCGCAGCCTGCCGGCAAACAAACACAGATCGACGTGAAGGTAATTTTACGGTCGCATTCTGTTTTGGCGATTAATGGGAAGTTCCCCGGTAAGAGAAAATATTAATTTTAATCTTGTATACATAGGTTAGGGAGTTAAGCTTAGTCTATACTACCTTTTCCTAATTTGTCTGCACATTCTGCTTGAAATAGTTCTTTGTGAGAATTCAGTATCTCAGTTAGGGAACTGCTAAACTATTCCTATTTCTTGTATGTTTGTGTCACATGTTTTTCAGTGTATGTTTTCATGTGTAGAAAATAAGATGTGAACGATGACATTTGATATAATGAAATGTAATTATATTGTTTCCATGATGCCCATATGTGCAGGGATGCGGTTACGTTTTGTGTGCCCACCATGTGCTCACTTAAGGTGTTCACCTAAACAGGGGATTTATAAACCCAGGGGGAGAATGATGGGTGTACAGTATTTACTGTCACTGAAAGATAATATTCAGGACAGAGTGCACATATAAATTGTTTGAGTTTTCAGCACATAACCTGCTCCACGTGGTAATGTAATATCAATGTCAGCCAGTTGGAAGTCTGAGTGATGACGGACAACAGACTTAGAAAGTCAACTATCATGACATAGCATTGGAGGGAAGGCAGGATATGTGACGCCCATGTAAGACAAAAGACCTTCAGACTAGACTGGAGAGGATGTGGAATATGAGGAGGAGTGATGGGATATATTTTATTATTATATGTTGTATTAATTGATACATGTATTCTTAGTGTAAGTCAAGATACTACACGTATGTGTTTTGTTTCCATGATTACAGCGCCCATGTGACGATCAGTCCATGAAGTAGACTACATTGTGTTAGACTCGGCCAGCTGGGAACGAGGTGGAGAACGAGGTGGAGAACGATGTGGAGAACGAGGTGGGGATGAAGTGGAGAATAAGCTGAAACAGGCAGACAACAGGCAAGGAAGAGTTGGACAAGCTTGACAGTTCCTCACGGCTGTCAGAGGCTTATAAGTTGAGTTAACCCCTTTATGTTAACCTTTTATCATCATTATCATACCACTCTAAACCCCGAGCTGTTTGTCTCGCTGAAGCGTATCACTTTCATTAACCAGTCACTGTTTGTGTAAATCAACAAACTGGTAATTTCATTGTAGTAAATAAAGCTGTATGTCAAGTTTTAAACTACATAGTTTGTTAAATTCCAAATGTCTGTTCTTACATGTTTAATTAAACTGTTAGGATAGAATACCATTTGGTGGGGGCTCAAATAATATTATAATTCTTTAATTATTAATAATAACACCGGGAGAAGGTAGATGACGGAGGAATCACTTGCCCTGTCTAATAATTCATTAAGTATGATAGACATCTAAAATTCCTTGCCTTCTCTTGTGGGTACCAAGTGCAGCTAATGTTAAAGTACTTAACGAGCCAATATGGCTGTTTTCTTGGATATCCAGGACTTTGTCTGAGAGCAACATAGCTCAGATTTTAGTTCGGTTAATCTGGTGGAGGAAATGGGTTGAGAGGAACATCCCTATTCAACAACATAAACATTTAAACCACCCGTCACGTCACACTGGCGAGCTCGCCGAGATTTGGACTGGGCTAATTACTCATAGACTAATGAAAGTAAATTTTTAAAATTTAACTTAAACTCTTCTGCCAGTGTAGTCTAAATTAAAATTAGTAATTTATACATGGGGAGAGAATACAGAGTAATAAATAACTTTTTACTAAAATCAAGAATTGGATAGTATCATGTCTATCATTGATCACTTCATAACCATTGATTATTGTTTATTTAGTAAATTTTTATGTTGATGATTATTATATCTGCTTGCATGTTCCATCATTTGATATAGATTGTAGAGCATTATATGTTGACATCATATCATTGATATTATGCTTAGTGACTGATTGTAAGATCACATCATATCATTTACCGGTGTAATCTTTGTGCTGCTATACTATTCTAAAAGCTGTCAGTCTGGTAGGCCACTTTGATTTATTTACATCTTTGTGCGGCTGTCATAGGCTACTCTCTTGCCCAGTTTACCTTGCTCTGATATATTCTTCTAATCTGGACTCGGGGTAGTATTTTATTTATCTCTAGATAGATCTAATAAGATAGAATGGACTTACGCACCGAGTTCCTAAAAGATGTAAGGAAGATCGGGATAGCAGAGGGTAGAGTGGGAGCACAGTTAGAATCATTTGTTAAAGGCCATATGGATACTTTCGATTACATGAGTGCCCGTAATGCTGCAGAGAAGAAGCGAAAGTTGGAGAAAGAGGAATATGACTCGATGCTTGCACGTCATGCAGCGGAGAGGCTAGAAGAAGAGAGAATGCGGCAACTTGAAGAAGAAGAATATGCTAGACAGTTGCGACTCGAAGAGGAGGCAGCTGTTGAAAGAACGAGGCGTTTTCAAGAAAAGCTGCGTAACTATAAACCACATAGGCAGACGAATAGAGAACTGCAGTTAGATACAGGGAACGGTGAGAACACTATTAGGGTAGTTGAGGGAACTGACAACTCCCATACTGACACTCTGGTAGAAAGGTCTGGGACTCACTCTCTCAATGGAGAGGTGTGTACTATTTTGCCAAACTGTACTTCATCAGGGGATGAAGTAATAGACCACCCAAGACCTTGCATCACCCCTCTTATTCCTAATAGGGACAGAGCTGACATTAAGAAGAACTTTTCTGTAGGGATGACCGGATCTACATTGCTGGCCCCCTTTACTTCCATTCTTAAACCTAAAAGGAAAAGATGGAGTAAGAAACAGAAATCTTCAAAAGGGACCGGATCTACATTGCTGGAACCCCTTACTCCCATTATCTCAGATGAGATATATGAGAGCACACCCCGCAGTAATCACAAGCGTGATAACTGTTCTGACCGTCGACATACTGGTTCGACTGGCACACCTGCCATTAATGAGGACGAGGGCAAAGACTTACCCAACTCCCATAATCCCTTTGGTCCTTCCAAACAAGAAGAAGAAGTAAAGCAGACTAATGTAGGGAATAACACTAAACCTGTTTCCCCTATTTCCCTTGATGCGATTGCATACAAAATAGAAATAGTTAGTTCTGACATTTCGCCCAAAGTAGTTGACTGCGATGGTAGCAACAAATCTCCTTATTTGCCTCCACTAGACTTGGTATGTGAAAGCCAGACCAGGGCGGAGATAACAGATAAGGAGGATAGTTCTCTTAAGTTCTTGACGACCTTAGAGACAATGAGTAAACATGACATTGCTGCAAGTCCTGTGCACTCTGATACTGGAAAGACAGAAATGTTTGCCATTAATGAAGAAGAAGGTAATTCTTGTGAGCAGGGAGACAACTTGTCTCTAAATTGTACAGCTGGGGCGACAGGGATACTTCTGATAAAGGACCCTGAAGCGGAACAAGCCATAAATAGTAGGGAACCCCAACATTCTGGTCTTGTATTACTCTTCGCTTCGAAGGAAGTGACAGGGGTATCTCAGCTGATAGTGGAAACTTCATGGCGAAGAAATGCCACTTTACTGTCTGCAGGAAACCCTGAGTTTCCTAATGATTTGACTGTACCCCCTGACTTGATTTCGTGCTCTGATTCTGGACTAATCTTAATGAAAGAGAATTCCACCCTGACAATTTGTAAAACAGATAGGATGCACCGAGGAGGAAACCAGTGGACACTCCTTCAAGAAATCGTCAGTGGTCAGTTGTACTCACGGCATGCTGTCATGATGAGTGACTATATCCCTCAATTTGAGAGGAGATTTATGACAGATTTTTCCAGGATCTGTAGATGTAGGAAAAGAGAATCCTACCTGACTACAACTCATCCTTTTCGGAGAGCACTTCAGGCCCTCCCTATGCTAATAGGGCGTGGCGAAGTGAGGAAATGGACAGGGACTGTCAATCAACGATGTCGAGGAATCCCATTGTTGAAGCGGAGATCGTTTTTTATCCTGTGGGAGAAGAAACCTCCAGATAAATGGAAATTCCTGAGCGGCTGCTCAGAATACACGCATGATTCTAGGACTAATGACTTAGTCTGGAATGAGGGACAACTGGTGACTGTACATCGATGCAGGACATCACGATTCCACAAGAAATACTGGAACAATACTGGAGATGACAGGTTGGACTAACATTCTTGGGAATCACTGAGTGTCGTAAAATTGGTCTTAAGCGCGCTACGACCAACTTAACGGAGGGCCTGTCACGATACGATCTCAGTGATTCCAGAAGTTAGTACTTGTAACAAGTTCTTCTGGTTCTAAAGAGACAGGATTATATTTACTCTGCCCTTTACCCTCATATTACTTTAAACCAAATTGATTTAAATGTTTCCAGTCCTTAGTCCAGACAAAGCGACTGAGTCTTGGTAATGTTACGCAATTACACCGGGGCTAGAGAATTTCCTTTCTCACGCTAGTGTCAGAATGTTATCTCCTGACCAGACTGTAGAGACTGAGCGGGGCCCTTTTGAACAGGTAAATTGAGTGGACGCTAGACATTGTGGAGCCGGGAGGTCGAAGTTTCGCAAGTCAGTGTAATTCTTGGCAGAACAGGTGTTTGGCAATTAGGAATGTTTGATCTGGGTCAAGTGGGAAACACAATGGCTTCACGGACCGTTTTCACACCGGCTTGTTAGATTCGTTGTAAACTAGATTGGGTCACTTAAGAATGTACGCTCTAGGGATGTCAGTCCAGAATTGACTGACAGGCCACTTGTTAGCTAATTTGATTTGATAGGTACTTCAGAGGCGGAGCTTAAGTCATCGTCTTGAGGGTTGGGCAGAACCCAGTAAAGGGAGGAGTTTAATTTGGACAATAGATTGATACTTATACTTCGAGCCTGTGGAATTCCCGTCATTAATCGCAGCCTGCCGGCAAACAAACACAGATCGACGTGAAGGTAATTTTACGGTCGCATTCTGTTTTGGCGATTAATGGGAAGTTCCCCGGTAAGAGAAAATATTAATTTTAATCTTGTATACATAGGTTAGGGAGTTAAGCTTAGTCTATACTACCTTTTCCTAATTTGTCTGCACATTCTGCTTGAAATAGTTCTTTGTGAGAATTCAGTATCTCAGTTAGGGAACTGCTAAACTATTCCTATTTCTTGTATGTTTGTGTCACATGTTTTTTAGTGTATGTTTTCATGTGTAGAAAATAAGATGTGAACGATGACATTTGATATAATGAAATGTAATTATATTGTTTCCATGATGCCCATATGTGCAGGGATGCGGTTACGTTTTGTGTGCCCACCATGTGCTCACTTAAGGTGTTCACCTAAACAGGGGATTTATAAACCCAGGGGGAGAATGATGGGTGTACAGTATTTACTGTCACTGAAAGATAATATTCAGGACAGAGTGCACATATAAATTGTTTGAGTTTTCAGCACATAACCTGCTCCACGTGGTCATGTAATATCAATGTCAGCCAGTTGGAAGTCTGAGTGATGACGGACAACAGACTTAGAAAGTCAACTATCATGACATAGCATTGGAGGGAAGGCAGGATATGTGACGCCCATGTAAGACAAAAGACCTCCAGACTAGACTGGAGAGGATGTGGAATATGAGGAGGAGTGATGGGATATATTTTATTATTATATGTTGTATTAATTGATACATGTATTCTTAGTGTAAGTCAAGATACTACACGTATGTGTTTTGTTTCCATGATTACAGCGCCCATGTGACGATCAGTCCATGAAGTAGACTACATTGTGTTAGACTCGGCCAGCTGGGAACGAGGTGGAGAACGATGTGGAGAACGAGGTGGGGATGAAGTGGAGAATAAGCCGAAACAGGCAGACAACAGGCAAGGAAGAGTTGGACAAGCTTGACAGTTCCTCACGGCTGTCAGAGGCTTATAAGTTGAGTTAACCCCTTTATGTTAACCTTTTATCATCATTATCATACCACTCTAAACCCCGAGCTGTTTGTCTCGCTGAAGCGTATCACTTTCATTAACCAGTCACTGTTTGTGTAAATCAACAAACTGGTAATTTCATTGTAGTAAATAAAGCTGTATGTCAAGTTTTAAACTACATAGTTTGTTAAATTCCAAATGTCTGTTCTTACATGTTTAATTAAACTGTTAGGATAGAATAACCATTTGGTGGGGGCTCAAATAATATAATAATTCTTTAATTATTAATAATAACACCGGGAGAAGGTAGATGACGGAGGAATCACTTGCCCTGTCTAATAATTCATTAAGTATGATAGACATCTAAAATTCCTTGCCTTCTCTTGTGGGTACCAAGTGCAGCTAATGTTAAAGTACTTAACGAGCCAATATGGCTGTTTTCTTGGATATCCAGGACTTTGTCTGAGAGCAACATAGCTCAGATTTTAGTTCGGTTAATCTGGTGGAGGGAATGGGTTGAGAGGAACATCCCTATTCAACAACATAAACATTTAAACCACCCGTCACGTCACAATAATACAAATGATATCCGTGGCTACATGATACAAATGATAGACGTGGCTACATAATACACACGATAGGTATGGCTACTGGCTACATGATACAAAAAATTGACGTGGCTACATAATACAAATGATAGACGTGACAACATAATACAAATAATAGACGTGGATACACAATACAAACGACAATCGTAGAAAAATGATACTAATGATACATGTGACTCAATTTTACAAACGACGGACTTGACTATGTAATTAAATTTGTGACTGCATGATACAAAAAATAGACGCGATTACACGTGAAGTCTTTAAATAATAACCTTACAAGAGTAATAAAAATGACAATAACCACGCCATTGTCTTGTTACCAGACAATAACGTTGCTAAAGATGTCAATAGCCTTAAGCACGTGTGATGACAGCTCAAACACACACGATGTCGTTACAAAAACAAGTTCAAAATGGCCGACCCACTTTTGACGTGCACCAAAAAGCAGCAAAGTTCTGGTTTGTTTCTTACAAATAATTTAAGGGGTGAAGCGTGTTCGTTCACACTGTGATGTTATGTGCTTACTACTCTTCACACCCTTAACAACAGTTTTGACGGATCGCACGACAATTGTATGGATATTTTTATTCCTGTGACACTGATAAGTTTTCATTTAAGGTCGCCTTGTATTATGCGGTGAAAAAAAAAATATGTGACCACACGAAACAGACAGTACTTAACATAAATTGAAATACCGGCGATAAAAGCTCTTTAAATGCTACATTTAGATCGACGTCTCGGTTCAGAAATGACACGTTATTTATCTCAGCGGACGCGGTTCCATCACCCAAGAGCAATACACCCAAAAGCTGCCTGAATGCTGTCGTTTTAGTAATAGAAAGATAAAACATGTGTCTCTATTGGATGTTGTCAGGTTAGCAACCAAAAATATAAGAAATATGGCTCTATTGGATGTTGTCATGTTGGCAACAACAAAGATAAGAAATATGGCTCTATTGGATGTTGTCAGGTTAGTAACAAAAAGTTAAGAAATATGGCTCTATTGGATGTTGTTAGGTTGGTAACAAAAAGTTAAGAAATATGGCTCTATTGGATGTTGTTAGGTTAGTAACAAAAAGTTAAGAAATATGGCTCTATTGGATGTTGTCATGTTGGCAACAGAAAGATAAGAAATATGGCTCTATTGGATGTTGTCAGGTTAGCAACAGAAAGATAAGAAATATGGCTTTATTGGATGTTGTCAGCTTAGCAACAGAAAGATAAGAAATATGGCTCTATTGGATGTTGTCAGGTTAGCAACAGAAAGATAAGAAATATGACTCTCTTGGATGTTGTCAGGTTGGGAATAGAAATATAAGAAATATGACTCTCCTGGATGTTGTCGGATTGGCAATAGAAAGCTTAGAAATAGGGCTCTATTGGATGTTGTCGAGCTGGCAATAAAAAGATAACAAATGTGACTCTACTGGATGTTGTCGGGTTATGAATGAAAATATAACAAATATCCTCTCTTAGATTTTGTCGCACCTCAATGAAATATAGAAAAGTGTACTTCCTTAGACGTTATCGGGTTGGCAGTAGAAATATAACAAACGCATTTTCTTATGCGTTGTAAGAGACAAGCTAAGCTCGTGATGTGGTTGTGTGTAGTGAACAGCACTTAAATTTGCAGTGGCCGAATCTTGTCACAAATGGCGAGTATTTATGCAGTCGTGTGGGTGCAACACCGCTTTTCGTATCTGACTGTTTGCAGCAACAATGAGCTACAATTATATTAAGGGGCGATTAGTGTTATCACATCTGACAGCTGTATAGCATTATTTGTTGTTGTTGTTGTTGTTGCAAAGGCGAGCTTCAAAATTTGGTTAGGACTGACACGTTAAATAAAAAAATAAAAAAAAAAAAAAAAAAACAGTTGAAAAACATTGGCCCCATTAAAAGACATAACATGCTTGTAAAACCCTAATGAAGAACAAGTCAAAGGCAAGAGAGCAAGAGGTGAGTCACGATAGAAATGGGAGGACAATATCAAGAGTTGAGACGAAGTATAGTCTGAAAGAGTGTACAACCAGCACAAGAGACAGAGCGTGTTCGAGATACATTGGAGCTAACCTTGCCTGTGAAGACGGCACTTGATTGATTGACAGAACTAGTTTTCAAATAGGACAGTGCAGGGCATTGTGCTGTCGCCTGGCACAGAAAGAGAGCAGTTGTAGAGCAGTGAAGCTGCAACCTCGTCAGACGACTAATTATAATGATTAGGAAGATGATGATTATAAAGTAGATGATATTGAAGATGATGATTAGGAAGATTGTGAAGATGATGATGATAAAGACGATGATGATGAAGTTGGCATTGATGAAGATGATGCTGAAGAAAATGATGATTGTGAAGATGATGATGAAGATGATGATACAGATGATGATGACGATGAATATGATGATGATTATGATGATGATGAATTTAAGATGATGATGATAAAGATGATGATAGTGATTATAAAGATGAGGATGATGAAGTTGATGATTATGAAGATGATGATTACAAAGATGATTATGATGAAGATGATTATGAAGATGATGATGATTATAAATATAATGATTATGAAGTTGATGATGATGAGGATGATGATTTTGAAGATCATGATGATGATTTTGATGATGATGAAGATGATGATTTTGAAGATGATAATTATGAAGATGATGATTATGAAGATAATTATGAAAATGATGATTATGAAGATAATTATGAAGATGATGATTATGAAGATAATTATGAAGATGATGATTATGAAGATAATTATAAAGATGATGATTATGAAGATAATTATGAAGATGATGATTATGAAGATAATTATGAAGATGATGATTATGAAGATAATTGTGAAGATGATAATTATGAAGATGATGATTATGAAGATAATTATGAAGATGATGATGATGAAGATGATGATTATGAAGATAATAATGAAGATGGTGATTGGGAAGATGATGATTATGAAGATGACAATGATGAAAAGACCTGTAAGGCGAGAAGACAACATTGCTTTTGTTCAAAGCTATCTGTTGATAGAGGGCTTTGGAGAAGACAGGCGAAGATTTTGACAGTACTAGAAATGGGTCTCCAACAGCTGAGGTCATGATGATCATGACGCAGCATCCCACAAGAGTTGATATCATTGTCTGCAGGTTGCTGAGAAGACAACCTGACTGCTGCGAGAGGCGTTCGAAAATTGGGGGAAATCCCATCATTAGAAATACCCACCAAATTGTGTTGCTAAAAAAGGGACTGCAATGCGGGGGCTATCTGCAACAAAGATGCATCCAGTAATAGTTGCGCTGAGTTTAAAAACGACTTGAAAGTTCTGACGACGTTCCCATAAGCGCTTCTTGACCATCTTCAACAGTTAGCGGCAGAAGTCTGACTCAATGTCTTGCCTTCTCTCTTAATGGATGAGTGTCGGTCAGATCCCTTGGTTACTCCAAGCTGCATCTTGTTGAGCGTAGGTCACATCCTTTGATTACTCCCCGTTATAGCAAATTCCCCAGACCACAATGACATATTCGTGCTTTCATAGTGTTCACTGTCTCCCGAAAGACCTTGACCTCATCTCTTTTGTCATGCGCCAGTTTACCACCAAGCAGTGCTAAACTATCCAGTCTATCTGCCAATTCGTTTCAAATCACACTCACATCCGCCCTGTATAAACTTCCCAGAAGATATTAATTATCCGAGAGCCGTCGTGGCATAGCTGATCTAAGGTCGGGATTCAAAACCCGATGGATCCTCAGTTTTTTTTTTTTTTCAAACATGATTTTGCTTCTCAGGTGGGACCAACCTTTAAATGGGTAGCTGGAAAAGTCATGGGAAGTAAAGTTGGACTGCGTAATGTTAACTACATAGCGCATCCAGGGCACACTGGTCTAAAAAATATGAGTCTGGCCTCAAATGCCCAATGTGCCACTGGTGTGTATAAGGACATTTACTAACAAGCCGGGATTTGTAAATCTATGCATGCCACAATGCAATGAGCATATCTATCTTCCGATCCGATCAGATAATGTGCTAAACCAGCATCCCTGAAGGAGGAGCTTTAGGTTATAATTGTGACTAGGTTATGTGGGCCATATAAAATGGTTTAGCATTGTACGCTATAAAGAGCCCTGAAAGGGACTCCTGCAGTATTGTTGGGATCAAAGGAGACAGACCCAAATACTGTTCCGACCGACGACGAAGTCGTCACCCGGCCAGTCAATGTTCGATCTGGTCGCTGATGAAAGTAGCCATCTAAACCTTTTGAGGACCTTGAAAAGAATCGAAAGTCACAGCAATAGCAGATTATGTTCGACTGTGTCCATAACTCTTTCGATCCCAAACAACGCCTGTTAATTGGGTGAATTTACCTATTGATTTTCGTCAAAAGTATAATACAGTCTCCGACTTTTAACATCTAGTAAGAATAAAGTGAAGATTTTGCGGACGATGTTGTTCTGTTAAGTAACAACAGCAATTTCATGCAAAGGAGAATAGACGATTTAACAAACGTAGCATCCGGGGTATGTCTGAAAAAAAAAAAGAAGAAGAAAACAGACATATTAAAGACACCAACACCACACCAAGCAGATGTAACATTAGAGACAAAAGTATTTGAAGTAACAGATCAATGTTACTCACAGAGAAAAAAATTATGACACGCATTGGTAAGGCGTCTGCATGTTTTAATAGCTTAAACAAAATATGCTAAATTGTAGTTGTAAAAGCAAGTTGCGTATTTTAAATTCCTATGTCATTTCAGTTTTAACAAAGGCAGATGAAAGTAAGAGAACCATTAAAGACACCATGTACTGAATTTACGTTGCAGGTAATCCACGCGTTACCAAATCCACGATGCACAGTAACCCACAACTTACCTAATCCATAATTTACATAAACCATTGTATCGAATCCACGATGTACGTAAACCCCAACTTTTCAAATCATAATTTACCTAACATTACAACTTACCTAATTTACAATTTACATAATTCACTTTTTACCTAATTCACAACTTACCTAATTAACAACTTACCTAATTCACAACTCACCTAATTCACAACCTACCTAATTCACAACTTACCTAATTCACAACTTACCTAATTCACAACTATCATAATCCATCAATTACTGCTTAACATATCATTTCCCGAATCCGTTATGTACGTAATTTATAACCTAACTAATCCAGAATGTGTATTTTCCAACAGTGACTTAATCCAGGATGTATATATCCACGACTTACCATATCCACCAAAAAGAGCTTTTGAATATTTGAATTTCTCTGATCCACTTGTGCACGCAGAAGTCCGGAGTTGGGCTTAATCTGTTTAAAATATTTAACAACCAATCATATCCTGACACGCCATACTATATTTACAATTTACAAATTATCATGTATTGATTGAACTGTGAAAGAACTGAAAGGATTGATAGATAGGGTTTGGTAAAACATGATATAAAACAGGCCTCAGATGAAATAATGGGAAGACGAAGAAATGGTTTTATCAAAGAAAAAGATAGTGCGTAAATGTATTTTTTTTAAAAAGTAAAAGGCGTTATTTTGGGAATAAAGAAATAGACTTCGCGCTTTATGTGACCTACCATGTCACAGCAGGATTATAAATGAATGTCAGTGCACATATTTACATAATCATCATCATGTTGCATCCCTTTTGCAGAACGTCCAGGTCTATCTGAAAGAAATTCTGACTCTTGCCAGCTCTCCCGCCTCATGTACTTTCATACTCTGACTCTTATATCTCTGAGTCACTTATATCCTGTTCCCATCTTCGTGTTGGTCGGCCCCTGGCCTTCCTTCCTTCCTGGTACCATGCCTTTTTTTTCTTTTACAGTCTGGAGCCTGAAATGACTAAAATATTTCAGCTTCCGAGACAGGATGCTGATTTTTAGCCAATCTTCCTTGATGTTCAGATCTTTGAAAATGTCAGTAATCTTTCTATAGTATTCTCGCCCAAAAGCTCCTAATTTCTTTCTTAAAGACTGTTAGAACGTCCGCGACTCACATCCGTATGTTGCTACAGGGAAGATGCATGCTCTCAAAATTTTAGTTTAGACAAGTATGGAAACTTTAGTATTTAGGCAAATGACTAACATCCTAAAGAAGATGTATCACAGAAGTAAAGAACAGAATAAGTGAGAGTAAAAAAAAAAAAGATCCCTTTTCACGCTTTCAGGCGTATCGGGCATATGGGAAGAGCGCCCATATTTTTACAGACCATCAGCACTCTGTGGGTGATGTGGTCAGCATTACGCCGGCCGTTTTTACTTTCCAAGGACAGCCCATCCGGGTACCCATTTTAGGCTGGGTCGACCTGCGACGCCCCATTCCATGATAAATATCCACGAAAAAAACAGAAAAGAACAGGTTAAAACTGCATCTTTTTTTTTTTTTAAATGAGGAACACTGTATCCATATATTTTTGTCATTGTGGGCTAGGAAAATAATGGTCTTATGCTATATATGATCAGTTTTAGAATAAAGTTATGATTTGAACAAAGAAGACACAAACAATAGATCGCATCGCACAATTTATTGCCTGGCATATTTCGCTTTATCTTGTCAGGTGCATACTACAGTAACAATAACATAAATGAAGCAAATAAGTAAATTCTTTATAACTGAAGTACAATTTCAATAACGATCAAACATCACTGTCTGTTTTTACTAGGGCAGCCGTAATGACAGAACCATCTCTTTCTGAATACAGAGTTCCGGGCGCAGGTGACGAATCACCGAGGCTTCGAGAAATCATAGCGTTCTGCCATTGGTTGACGTATAAACGATTTGAAATGCTTTATTTTTAGTCACCACGTTTCCAGATTTTAGAAGATGGCGTGCTATAGAGGGATGAATTTTGCGGCTAGTATTCTCATTTTGAATATTATTTTGCATGGCTTCTCCCACCCATTTCTGGAATGTGCTCAGCGACTCGATAATTGTTACTGTAGTATCCACCTGACGAGACACAGCGAAATATGCCAGGCAATAAATTGTACAATCTATTGTTTGAGTCTTCTTTGTTCAAATTTACAACGGGGAAACATTGCTTTGATATAGTTATGAATCCTGGACAATTAATTAGCAAGCCAAACAATTTACTGAGGCCTCTGAAATGTCATTCTAAAGGATGATTCTTACAGTTCCTTGGATAGACATTAAAACACACACACACACACACACACACACACACACACACACACACACACACACACACACACATGGGCTCCAAAACAGCTTATCAGAAAGAAACAGTGTTCATTTTCCCCCTCATGTTATAGGAGGAAATGACACTGAAACATGCTGTGAAGAGATTAAAAAAGAAGATTCTTGACAACCTTTTGCTATGGCATAGAGGGGTAACAGCACACGAACTGGTACATGCTGGTGATGATTGCAGATTCTGGAGAGACATGATCGCCCAGCCCAGTCACCAAGGATGATGATTATGATATGCCTGTGAAATGAGCTGTTTGAGAGATGCTGCAAACAAAACAGAAGAGACGGCGTGAAAAATGAAGACAAAACTGTCTCTGGGGGCTTCCAAATTCATTTAAAATAGGCCACCCCATAACTAGAAAATATAGGTCTAGTCCAATATAAACAAGACGACTAATGACAGGACATGGGTCCTTTACTGTTAAGCACGAGTGGGATGCCAGTTCCCTTTGTAGACACCTCCGTTTCTTTATACAAAAAAAAAAAACCTGATGGATGCTCTATTCATACACATGTTCTGCAGTCAATGCCAGGCATGGGAAATCATAGAGAAACATGAAAACTAAGTTACAGGAACGAACGAACCCTTTTTTTTTTTTTTTTAAAGGTCACAAATTGCAGCAGTTAGAGATGTATAAAAACATTGCACTGAAATAACAAGAAGAGACAGAGTTAGTAATAGGGAATTGAGAATGGTAGGCACAGTAGCGGTCATTGATTTCATGATCACCTGGTCAGAGTGGAAGAAAATCAGTGTTGCCACTTTCTTTGACAAAAAACATCCAAAACGGAGTCAAAAAATATCTAAAAATATCTAAATTTGCGTAGAAAACATCTATAAAAAAAAAAAAAAAACCATCCAAATGGAAAGAGTCACAAATTACATAGCAATTGATATGACGTATCCTATAGAATCGTGCCCTCATCTTTATGAAGTCTGCCTTACAAGATCCACAGGATAAACTTAACTTGGAGGATGAAGTTGAAGCTTCCGATCCAGAATGACTGGTATGCGTTAGCTGTTTCAGTTTCTTCAAATACCCAACCAGGAAGCCGATAAGTGGACCAGCCCTTTCCTACTCCTATTGTATTGTCAAGATAGCATTTAAAAGGTCGAATTTCATCATGTTTCTTAGGTTATATTTAATAAATTCCCTCCAAATTAAAAATGTGTAGAAAACATCTACCATCTAAACGTCAAAAACGCCATCTAAATGCAAAGGAAAACATCTAAATCTGGATGTAAAACATCCAAAGTAGCAACACCGGTCAGCAGCTAGAGTGACTACACGAGAACAGCAGGTTACAAGCCAAGAGGGAAATCGAGAAAAAGATGGATGAAAAAAGTAAAACAGACACTCTATATGAAATGTCGATAGCATTCATGCAAAACCAACAGATCGCACTCGCATAAATGCACAGGGCAGCAGTTAGAGATGCCAGCACTTCAATGTTTCACTTAAATCGCTTTTCATTGTTGACTGAAACAACAGTCCCAACAAACCAGGAGATGAACAGCATAAGGCACCAGGCTAATTCTGTGGCAAGACAAAAAAATGCACTTTGCAAACACACATCTCCAGGAGACAGACATTAAAACATTTCTAGTGAAATCCACATCTTTCAGTGTCGCACGATGCAGTCAACTCAATAGCTGATTGATGGGACCTGGAATTCTTTTTCCCACCGAGAGGAGGGTGGGTTGGGGAGGGAAGACGGGGTAGAGGGAACTTCCAGCCTTCCAGGAAGTTCCTGGGTGAACCAGGCTCTAACCCGTGAAGGTGAGGTCGTCTTGACAGGCTACGAATCACTACAAGTCTTGCATTGAACATCATTTACACCCAGTGGATCTCAAACTTCCTTATGCGGTGACCTTTTAATACAGTTCCTAGTGTTGTGGCGACCCCGAACTATACACTTATTTTCGTTGCTACATTATAACTTCAACGAATATGTGATTTCCGAAGGTCTTAAGCGACCCCTGTGAAAAGATCGATGGATCCCAGAAGGTTTGCCACCCATAGTTTGAGAACCGCTGATTATGTGGGTCAGAATGTCATGGGTTTTGGTCCTGACAGAGCCGCCCTCTTAAAAAAAAAAAAAAAAACGACCTAGCTCCCAGGTGGACCAAGCCTTAAGTGGGTACCAGGTATAGTCCTGGGAGGTAAAGGCAGCCTATGTGATGTTAACCACATCACCCACCTAGGGCCGATGAGCCTTTAAGAATTAGGTCTAGCCCTATAGGCCCAGTACGCCTGATGGCGTGGAAAAGGGTTCGTTACTATTGCACATTGTTACTTATTTAAAAACCAAATAAGTGAAGAAATCAGAATTATTGAAAACGACCGAATAACAAGACAAAAACTAATCAACAGTGAGAGGAGGTATACGAGAGTGGATGGGAACAGACTCAGAAGCTCTTTTCTCTCCGAAGAATGAGAACAATGCCCTGCTGGTGGCGACCCTTTTTTGTGTGGGTCGAACTACCCTTTCACAGGGGTCGCCTAAGACCACCGGAAAACACATATTCATTGAAGTTATGAAGGAAAATAATTGTGGATCGTCACAACATGAGGGAACAGTACTAAAGGGTCGTCACAACATGAGGGAACAGTACTAAAGGGTCGTCACAACATGAGGGAACAGTACTAAAGGTTCGTCACAACATGAGGGAACAGTACTAAAGGGTCGCGGCATTAGGAAGGTTGGGAGCCACTGACCTAGACTGTACCGTCGCACAAAGTACCACTTTCAATGCTTGGGTGATGACCTCTAAGTGTATTCTACAATAGGGTAGCGGGGTAGGAGTATCCTCTATTAAAGGAGAAGTAAGGTGCCTCCTTCTCACATTCGAGCAAATTAGATCTCTCATTTGCAGCCTATCTTACTACCACTACTCCTCCACACTCCGTCGAACCGGAATATCAGGTGTGACTACACACCACAAATAAAAGGAAATCAAATAGGACAGCAAAGAAACCTTCCTTCATATAGCAGGCCTCCAGGCAGCTGAAAAAGGATCAAATTTGGAATTTTTGTTGGACGAATTGGAATTGACCTCCTTCTCTACGCTAGACTCAAGGACACGTTTGGGCAAGGTGCAGTACCCTTTCGCCCCCGCCCCCCCCCCCCCCCGTAAGGGTAACGTGAAACCATGGGAACAGGTGCAGAAGCAGCCGACAAATAATTCATGGGCATGATCTTAAGCTGCCCTCCAGAAAGTACCTAGAGAATTTGAGAAATGCCATCCTGGTCTCAAATTTGATGAAAGGGAAAATCACAAACTGCATCTCCAAGTGGTGGAAGGTGGAGAACACACCATGGTGTGACTAACGCAGATATGGGAACCGAGTATCTACCGGAACAAGTGGAGCACTCCGCAGATGAGCAGAGAAGAGTACCCACTTGTCCTGACAGTCAGAAACTACTGTCAAAGGTGCAGGTAACAATACCCCATATGGATGTGAAAGGCAACGGGAAACCACCACATTATTTTCCAAAGAAAACGCATGAGAAAACACAGAATGAAACACAACAATAAGAAAGAGACCAACACTGTTCTTTGGCCACGTAATGAGAAGAGAGACATTGAAGAACATCGTGACAACTGGAAAGATCAGTGGAAAACATGGTAGAGGCAGACTAAGAGAGATGATGCTGGATGGGCTAAAACGATTTAATGGAAGAATATCATCAAGAGAGCTGTTCCAAGCAACCGGGGATTGTGATCAGTGGAGACGCATGAACGTCTACGACAGTTGGAAGGGCACATGATGATGATGATGATCTCAAGCATTGCTGAAGATTACACTATAAAGCAATGACTTTGGTCGCCCTACCAGTATTGTCGCTGTCAAGAACGAAAGCAATGGCAAACTACCTTATTCAAGCTGTCAAGAATAACATGATTTCACAACATACACATTTTCAGATACACGGAACAAATACGTGCTCCACAGGGAGAGTTTTGGGCACTAAATGACCACCAGATCGTTATCTGGCAACTGTTTGCAAAACTTCAAAGATTGTAAGCAATGAGAAGTTAATACTTTTGTGTGGACTTATGAATGTTGAATTTTTAATTAAGAATCGACATCACAGCTCTCGGTACCCTACCAAAAGTGCCAAGTCCCCATCTTCAGCAGCAAGCGAAGAGTTCCAATTTTAATGGCACCAGTAACTGTCTGATTGTATATCCGTCTGATCCTTCCCCTGAGTGTTGAGCATCGGCCAGATCCCCAGCTTACTCCTGGCAACGCCATTTTTCCTAGACCGCAATGATCTATTGGCGCTTCCGCAACTGTTTACTCGCTCCCAAAGGGCCCTCGCATCATCTAGCTTGTCATACATCAATTCACCACCAAGTGGTGCAGTGCCAGCCAGTCTATCTGTTTGGTCATTTCCCAACACACCGGCATAACCTAGATAAATTATCCAGATACTTATTATAAGAAGGAATGGACTCGACTACAACTGACAAGACTGATAGAAAGAGAGCAAGAGGAAGGCAAAGAGTTAAATACCTGCATAACCTGGCAAGACAAAAACATAGAAATGATTCGTGGTTGTGGTGATCGTGTGAGAAAGAAAACATGAAAACTTTAGCTTATCGGCACTGCACATAATGATAATGATGATGTGCCCGAAAATTAAACCTACCCCTTTCAGAAAGAAAGCCATAAAACTTACGCACTTCACAACAGCTCCCATTTAACGACCCGTACTTTATGTTACCAACCATCTTACCTTCTATAATAACTAGTGGCACTTGACAAATTTCCATAAAATTAACAAGACTATAATATGTATGTATGTATGTATGTATGGTTATGTATGTATGTATGTATGTATGTATGTATGTATGTATGTATGTATGTATGGTATGTATGTATGTATGGTATGTATTATGTATGTATGTATGTATGTAGTATGTATGTATGTATGTATGTATGTTATGTATGTATGTATGTAGGTATGTCTGTATGTATGTATGTATTTATTGTATGTATGTATGTATGTATGTATGTATTGTATGTATGTATGTATGTATGTATGTATGTAATGTATGTATGTATGTATGTATCTGTATGTATGTATGTATGTATGTATGTATTGATATGTATGTTATGTATGTATGTATGTATGTATGTATGTATGTATGTATGTATGTATGTATTCTGTATGTCTGTATGTATGTATGTATGTATGTATGTATGTATGTATGTCATGTATGTATTATGTATGTATGTATGTATGTATGTATGTATGTATGTGTATTTAGTATGTATGTATGTATGTATGTATGTATGTATGTATGTATGTATGTATGTATGTATGTATGTATGTATGTATGTATGTATGTCTGTATGTATGTATGTATGTATGTATGTATGTATGTATGTATGTATGTATGCCTGTATGTATGTATGTCTGTTGTATGTATGTATTCCTGTATGTATGTATGTATGTATGTATGTATGTATGTATGTATGTATGTATTGTATGTATGTATGTATGTATGTATGTATGTATGTATATGTATGTATGTATGTCGCATGTATGTATGTATGTATGTATGTATGTATGTATGTATGTTATGTATGTATGTATGTATGTATGTATGTATGTATGTATGTATGTATGTATGGTAGTTGTATGTATTGTATGTATGTATGTATGTATGTATGTTATGTATGTATGTAGGTATGTATGTATGTATGTATGTCTGAATGTATGTATGTATGTATGTATGTATGTATGTATGTCATGTATGTATGTCTATGTATGTATGTATGTATTATATGTATGTATGTATGTATGTATGTATGTATGTCTGTATTGTATGTAGTATGTATGTATGTATGTATGTATGTATGTATGTATTGTATGTCTGTATGTATGTATGTAATAGTATGTATGTAGTGTGTATGTAGTGTATGTATGTATGTATGTATGTAGTGTATGTATGTATGTATGTTGATGTATGTATGTATGTATGTATGTATGTATGTATGTCGTGTATGTATGTCTGTATGTATGTATGTAGTAGTATGTATGTATGTATGTATGTCTGTATGTATGTGCTGTATTGTGTCATGTATGTATGCTATGTATGTATGTATGTATGTATGTATGTCTATCGTATTGTCCTGTATGTATGTATGTAGTATGTACTTGTATGTATGTATGTATGTATGTATGTATTTATGTATGTATGTATGTATGTATGTATGTATGTATGTATGTATGTATGTATGTATGTATGTGATGTATGTATGTATGTATGTATGTATGTATGTATGTATTTATGTATGTATGTATGTATGTATGGTATGTATGTATGTATGTATGTATGTATGTAGATGTATGTATGTATGTATGTATGTATGTCTGTTGTATGTATGTATGTATGTATGTATGTATGTATGTATGTAATGTATGTATGTATGTTCTGTATGTATGTATGTTGTATGTATGTATGTATGTATGTATGTATGTATGTATGTATGTATGTATGTATGTATGTATGTAATGTATGTATGTATGTATGTATGTATGTATGTATGTATGTTATGTAATGTATGTATGTATGTATGTATGTATGTATGTATGTATGTATGTATGGTATGTATGTATGTTATGTATGTATGTCTGTTATGTGATGTATGTATGTATGTATGTATGTATGTATGTATGTATGTATGTATGTATGTATGTATGTATGTATGTATGTATGTATGTATGTTGTATGTATGTATGTATGTATGTATGTATGTTATGTATGTGTTGTATGTATGTATGTATGTATGTATGTATGTATGTATGTATGTATGAATTATGTATTGTATGTATGTATGATGTATGTATGTATGTATGTATGTATGTATGTATGCTTGTATGTATGTATATATGTATATATCCACATGTATGTATGTATGTATATAAAGATTGTGACTTATCCAGCAACCTACATTGTCTCGCTGCATCAAATCCGGACAGGAATGCAAAATAAACGATGAATGCTGTGACAAGTAGTTGCAAGTCTGCAGTGCTGTGGAGTTCAACTAGAACTTAATGATTTTCAAATGTGTTCGTAAGTAGGACCTTTGACTTGTTGGTCAGTCAAGTTTGCATATATGTCTAGATTAGTCATTTTGTTGGGCAGTTTAAGCCGCGATTTTTATTTGGTGACTGAACTAATGTGTAAAGTTATTGATCAATTCTTGGTGACACTTTTATCCTAATTTTACTGGGAAGATCAATAAATGACACTTACTTGTTTATGTCTCGGTGTGACACCTTATTTATTTATGTTTGAGAGGAGCGATGTGTGACACTTTATTCATTTATGTTTGAGATGAGCGATGTGTGACACTTTATTCATTTATGTTTGAGATGAGCGATGTGTGACACCTTAATTATTTATGTTTAAGAGGAGCGATGTGTGACACTTTATTCATTTATGTTTGAGATGAGCGATGTGTGACACTTTATTTTTTTATGTTTGAAATGAGCGATGTGTGACTCATTATTAATTTATGTTTGAGATGAGAGATGTGTGGCACTTTATTCATTTATGTCTTAGATTATTGGTTCTCTGCCTTCCTAATAACGCGACACTTTAATACAGTTCCACGTGTTGTGGCGACACACAACCATACAATTATTTTCGTTGCTACTTTATAACTTCAGTAAATATGTGTTTTCCGATGGATTTTAGGGACCCCTGTGAAAGGTCGTTCAATCCACAATAGATTCGCGACCCACAGGTTGAGAACCGATGTCTTAGATGAACGGCAGTTGTAACTAATAATTCGTGTCTGTAATGATCACTAGATATATGACACTTCAAACAATTATGAACAGTATATTCGCAAATGATATTCACATCATTTTTGTCTAAGATGATGGTTAAAAGACATTTTAATCACACATATTTGATATGAGCACTAGGTGACAATTTTAATCATTTACGTAAAAGATGAACTGTGAATGGCACTTTTGTCACTTGTGACTTAATGTCTGTGATAAGTGACTCCTGACTACAGAGACTCGTGACTACAGAGAGCCCTGACTACAGAGACTACTGACAACAGAGACCCCTGACTACAGAGACCATTGACTACAGAGACTTCTGACTACAGAGACTTCTGACTATAGAGACTCCTGACTACAGAGACTTCTGACTACAGAGACTCCTGACTACAGAGACTCCTGACTACAGAGACTTCTGACTACAGAGACAACTGACTAAAGAGACTCCTGACTACAGAGACTTCTGACTACAGAGACTCCTGACTAAAGAGACTACTGACTACACAGACCCCTGACTACAGTGAATCCTGACTACAGAGACTCCTGACTAGAGCGACCCATGACTTTAGAGACTCTCGACTACAACAACACCTGACTCAATCGACCCCTGACTACAGTGGTTCAGGTCATGTTTTAGGTCATGGATGTTTATTAGACTCAAAGTTGAGTCTTTCCTCTTATGCTTCAATGCAGGTTCTCGCAGCACACAAGATAAAGGAAAAAGAAGTGTATAAACAGTAGCAAGACATTTCTCTCGGGTCATAAAGCCCTCCTGTAGCGTAGGCATTACGAACGCGCTGCGTAATGCTGGGGTGCCGGGTTCGATCCCAGCTGCGGGCGATTTGTCTTGCGTTGGTTTCGATCGTAATACCGAGAGCTGAGCGTTCAGTGGCAATGGCAAACTACTGAACGTAAAATTTGCCTAGAGAAACCACAACAGCCAAAAAATGCTGGGGTTGGTTCATCATGTGAAGGATACACAACTAACTAATGTACAGCACTGACTATAAGACTGACAGCACACAAGACAACATACAAGACAAAAGATTGCATGGAGACAAGATTACCAACTCAGCACCTTATTGGCTATACGGTCTGACAGTACATGATACACAAGTTTGTGGGAATACATGACAACACACGCCTATTAACGTCACCTGTGAGAGGTAGTGATGTAAATCGTCAATCTGTCCTCAAATTAGAGCTGTACTAGACACCGCAGAATGTCGCTATAAATCAGGGATGCAGTAAGAAGTAGACGAAGATTTACAATACAATTTAATCAATCAATGAAAGTTTATCCTGCAATATTGAAAAATGACATAAGACTCTGTCGTGAATGCCTGTGCATTCAATTAAAACAGACAGCAGTCTGCAACCGATTAACTTTAGAAGCCACGTTTAGCAGGGTTTCAAAGACTGCACAGAAACATCGAAAAAGAGACTGAAATGTTCAGCAAAGCCTTGATTTGCTTTGGTATACTAACCACAATGTCCGTTATCGGGTTATCTCGGTGTTGCGTCGTAAGTTTGGTTTATATATCTGTGTCGTTGTCGTCATAATCGTCATCATCATCATATTCATCCTTATTATCATCACTCGTGTCATCATCAACTTGTATGTATGTATGTATGTATGTATGTATGTATGTATGTATGTATGTATGTATGTATGTATGTATGTATGTATGTATGTATGTATGTATGTATGTATGTATGTATGTATGTATGTATGTATGTATGTATGTATGTATGTATGTATGTATGTATGTATGTATGTATGTATGTATGTATGTATGTATGTATGTATGTATGTATGTATGTATGTATGTATGTATGTATGTATGTATGTATGTATGTATGTATGTATGTATGTATGTATGTATGTATGTATGTATGTATGTATGTATGTATGTATGTATGTATGTATGTATGTATGTATGTATGTATGTATGTATGTATGTATGTATGTATGTATGTATGTATGTATGTATGTATGTATGTATGTATGTATGTATGTATGTATGTATGTATGTATGTATGTATGTATGTATGTATGTATGTATGTATGTATGTATGTATGTATGTATGTATGTATGTATGTATGTATGTATGTATGTATGTATGTATGTATGTATGTATGTATGTATGTATGTATGTATGTATGTATGTATGTATGTATGTATGTATGTATGTATGTATGTATGTATGTATGTATGTATGTATGCATGCATGCATGTATGTATGTATGTATGTATGTATGTATGTATGTATGTATGTATGTATGTATGTATGTATGTATGTATGCATGCATGCATGCATGCATGCATGCATGCATGCATGCATGTATGTATGTATGTATGTATGTATGTATGTATGTATGTATGTATGTATGTATGTATGTATGTATGTATGTATGTATGTATGTATGTATGTATGTATGTATGTATGTATGTATGTATGTATGTATGTATGTATGTATGTATGTATGTATGTATGTATGTATGTATGTATGTATGTATGTATGTATGTATGTATGTATGTATGTATGTATGTATGTATGTATGTATGTATGTATGTATGTATGTATGTATGTATGTATGTATGTATGTATGTATGTATATATGTATCCACATGTATGTATGTATGTATGTATGTATGTATGTATGTATGTATGTATGTATGTATGTATGTATGTATGTATGTATGTATGTATGTATGTATGTATGTATGTATGTATCCACATGTATGTATGTATGTATGTATGTATGTATGTATGTATGTATGTATCCACATGTATGTATGTATGTATGTATATAAAGATTGTGACTTATCCAGCAACCTACATTGTCTCGCTGCATCAAATCCGGACAGGAATGCAAAGAAAACGATGAATGCTGTGACAAGTAGTTGCAAGTCTGCAGTGCTGTGGAGTTCAACTAGAACTTAATGATTTTCAAATGTGTTCGTAAGTAGGACCTTTGACTTGTTGGTCAGTCAAGTTTGCATATATGTCTAGATTAGTCATTTTGTTGGGCAGTTTAAGCCGCGATTTTTATTTGGTGACTGAACTAATGTGTAAAGTTATTGATCAATTCTTGGTGACACTTTTATCCTAATTTTACTGGGAAGATCAATAAATGACACTTACTTGTTTATGTCTCTGTGTGACACCTTAATTATTTATGTTTGAGAGGAGCGATGTGTGACACTTTATTCATTTATGTTTGAGATGAGCGATGTGTGACACTTTATTTATTTATGTTTGAGATGAGCGATGTGTGACTCATTATTCATTTATGTTTGACATGAGAGATGTGTGGCACTTTATTCATTTATGTCTTAGATTATTGGTTCTCTGCCTTCCTAATAACGCGACACTTTAATACAGTTCCACGTGTTGTGGCGACACACAACCATACAATTATTTTCGTTGCTACTTTATAACTTCAGTAAATATGTGTTTTCCGATGGATTTTAGGGACCCCTGTGAAAGGTCGTTCAATCCACAATAGATTCGCGACCCACAGGTTGAGAACCGATGTCTTAGATGAACGGCAGTTGTAACTAATAATTCGTGTCTGTAATGATCACTAGATATATGACACTTCAAACAATTATGAACAGTATATTCGCAAATGATATTCACATCATTTTTGTCTAAGATGATGGTTAAAAGACACTTAAATCACACATATTTGATATGAGCACTAGGTGACAATTTTAATCATTTACGTAAAAGATGAACTGTGAATGGCACTTTTGTCACTTGTGTCTTAATGTCTGTGATAAGTGACTCCTGACTACAGAGACTCGTGACTACAGAGAGCCCTGACTACAGAGACTCCTGACTACAGAGACCCCTGACTACAGAGACCCCTGACTACAGAGACCATTGACTACAGAGACTTCTGACTACAGTGACTCCTGACTACAGAGACTCCTGACTACAGAGACCCCTGACTACAGAGACTTCTGACTACAGAGACTTCTGACTACAGAGACTTCTGACTACAGAGACTCCTGACTACAGAGACTTCTGACTACATAGACTCGTGACTACAGAGACTTGTGACTACAGTGACTCCAGACTACAGAGACTTCTGAATACTGTGACTCCTGACTACAGAGTCTACTGACTACAGAGACTCCTGACTAAAGAGACTTCTGACTACAGAGACCCCTGACTAAAGAGACTCCTGACTACAAAGACTTCTGACTACAGAGACTCCTGACTAAAGAGACTACTGACTACACAGACCCCTGACTACAGTGAATCCTGACTACAGAGACTCCTGACTAGAGCGACCCATGACTTTAGAGACTCTCGACTACAGCAACATCTGACTCAATCGACCCCTGACTACAGTGATTCAGGTCATGTTTCAGGTCATGGATGTTTATTAGACTCAAAGTTGAGTCTTTCCTCATTATGGTTCTATGCAGGTTCTCGCTCCACAAAAGATTAAAAAAAAAAAAAAAAAAAGTGTATAAACAGTAGCAAGACATTTCTCTCGGGTCATAAAGCCCTCCTGTAGCGTAGGCATTACGAACGCGCTTCGTAATGCTGATGTGCCGGGTTCGATCCCAGCTGCGGGCGATTTGTCTTGCGTTGGTTTCGATCGTAATACCGAGAGCTGAGCGTTCAGTGGCAATGGCAAACTACTGAACGTAAAATTTGCCTAGAGAAACCACAACAGCCAAAAAATGCTGGGGTTGGTTCATCATGTGAAGGATACACAACTAACTAATGTACAGCAATGACTATAAGACTGACAGCACACAAGACAGCATAGAAGACAGAAGATTGCATGGAGACAAGATTACCAACTCAGCACCTTATTGGCTATACGGTCTGAAAGTACATGATACACAAGTTTGTGTGAATCCATGACAACACACGCCTATTAACGTCACCTGTGAGAGGTAGTGATGTAAATTGTCAATCTGTCCTCAAATTAGAGCCGTACTAGACACCGCAGAATGTCGCTATAAATCAGGGATGCAGTAAGAAGTAGACGAAGATTTACAATACAATTTAATCAATCAATGAAAGTTTATCCTGCAATATTGAAAAATGACATAAGACTGTCGTGAATGCCTGTGCATTCAATTAAAACAGACAGCAGTGTATTTATAATTTAACAGTTAATCAGGTCAGTTTGTTTGCAACCGATTAACTTTAGAAGCCACGTTTAGCAGGGCTTCAAAGACTGCACAGAAACATCGAAAAAGAGACTGAAATGTTCAGCAAAGACTTGATTTGCTTTGGTATACTAACCACAATGTCCGTTATCGGGTTATCTCGGTGTTGCGTCGTAAGTTTGGTTTATATATCTGTGTCGTTGTCGTCATAATCGTCATCATCATCATAATCATCGTCATTATCATCACTCGTGTCATCATCAACTTGTATGTATGTATGTATGTATGTATG
>CAJHNH020006979.1:268751-291251 GCA_905116865.2 Candidula unifasciata | reverse complement strand
TCTCAGAACCCACACGTGGTAACTGATGTTTTAATTTAGGTGCGACTTCTCGAGCTAGAGATAACAGTGAATTTCTGGTATTCTGCCCACAGATGCATGCTGGGACGGTGGCTGTTGTCAGAGTGTCAAAACGATTTTCATAACAACATATCATGTGGCATCTCCGCATCTAACGTTGCGTAAGACTGAAATCTTTGATCCCTGGCAATCAAGACAATAGGTATTCGAGCTCAATAAACGGACATATACGAATAAACATTTGTTACTTGTATTTTTTCATCTGTCTACCTGTCTGTCTGTCTGTCTGTCTGTCTTCACACGTGTGTGTGTGTGTGTGTGTGTGTGTGTGTGTGTGTGTGTGTGTGTGTGTGTGTGTGTGGAGCTATGAATAAGATATTTGCCTAATAAATGACCTGTCTAATTCTAACAAGAACATAAGGTGTTTGTCTAACACATTCCCTGTGTAAGTGTCAAAACCTCATTTTGGGGAAGCACTGCACCCTAGCAAGCATGTCGTAGAAGGCAACTAAATATGTGCGTTTCCTTAGAATGTTAGTAGTGCATCTGCCTGTAAGAGAAGGAACCAAAATACCGCTAAGAAATAAACTACATCTTTAAAAAGGACTACCGACACTTAAGTTCTGAAACTAGACCAATGTCTAGAACTGGGCGAACAACAAGAATCTTTCCGCCTCAGTGTACCGCATGTGACCTCTAAGAAAACCGAGACATCTAGAAGGTATCTAACTATGATAAATCCGTATGTCTTTCTGACTACATGATTCCATTCTTATGGTTGTCCGCCTGTGGCGTGTTGTATATCTGTCTGTCTATATATGGATGTCGGTAGGTCTGTCGGGTAGAGCATTTCTGCGTACATGATTGTCTTTGATATCGTTTGTGAGAACACAGCGGTTCTAGAAAGACTTCGAATGAAAGGAGAAGTATTTAAAGAGATTTTAAAAAAGTGAGAAAGAGAATCTGTCCTGAGATGGGGAGAATGAGAGAGAGAGAGAGAGACAGCGGTTCTGAGAGGAGAGAGAGAGAATTAAAAGAGATTTCCGAGAGAGAGAGAGAGAGAGAGAGAGAGAGAGGAGAGAGAGAGGGGAGGGAGAGACAAGTGCAATACCACAATCAAAGACGTTATAGGTTTTGAAAACTCTACTGGAGGGTATGGTCGAAGGCAAGAAAGCAAGAGGTAGATAACACTACGAGTGGGAGGATAACATCAAGGGATTCACAAAAACGAGTCTGAGAGTGTGAAGGGATCAAAGTGGCTAAACACTCACCCCGCTCCCCCATCCCCCCATTCGTTGACACCTCCGAGTGCAACAGATGCTTATATAGCATTGATCAGTTTTCAACTGTAATGAATATCTCATGTTAGTCAAGTAGTTGTGTGTGGCTCTTGGTTGTTTGAAACGTGTGGACGGGAGATAAACGATGTGACTTGGGTTTAGGTATAGGTTAAGATGACGGATCAACATTATGGCATAAGGGGTAACCCATAAGTGCTCCATTCTACTTCTAACTCAAGCCTGAGTCTGAAGAATCTCAGCGCAGTGCACGAATTCCGTAGCACCGGCGAGGATCCTAAAATACTTAAGGTAGATTTGTAACTCCAAGGGATTTATTACCTGTGCAATAATACACAGGGGCGTCTGATCTTACTACCCTGATCCCAAGGAAAATGTCTACGTTAAACAATCCCAACCTTTATCTGGGCCTAAACCCTGGAACTCAAGCACTCGAGGAGGACGCCATGGCTTGAGACCATGCAGCGCCCCCCCCCCCCCACTCCCCCCCCACCACCCTCCTTTCCTAATGGGACTTTGGTAGATATAGTTTGTGTCTTCGAGTCAAGACGACCAGGTATGGGATCAGTTTATGACTGCTGATTCAGTTGTGTGGATATATAGAAAGGCACAAAGACAAAATATACATAGTCACCTGACAGATTATCCTCATTGAACATCTAACCATTCGGTCCACAAGTGCTTGGATAACCTCCCTACTAAACATCGCAGCGTGTAGCGGCTGACGAGACCAGTCCTATCATCAACACGTGACCTGCCAACTGGCGTAGGCGCTCATGCATCTCTACAGACTACTACCCATGTTTGCATGAGACATCTCTTTTTATGATATCCCTGTATGCCATCGTTTCAGCCCATCAAGCATTATCTCTCTTGTTCTGCCTTTACCCATTTTTCCACTGATCTATCCAGTTGTCGCAATGTTCTCTAATATCTCTCTTCTCATTACGTGGCCAAAGAACAGTGTTTGTCCTATATTGGTTTTTTATTTTTCTTTGGCTTCCTGCATAATGCTCTTGTCTGGCCACACCGACTTTAACATGGTATTCTTGCAGTCTGGTCATGGTTGCAGATTCGCAGCCATCACTTAATTCTGGCAAAGTTCAATTCTTTAGAATATCTGCCTACTCCATGGCTTGTCCGCTTTCCACAGTAGCTTTACCTGCAAGCCATCCAGCTTGCTCCTTTTCCTTGCAGGCCTACGAGCCCTTGCACAAATATAAAATCTGTTGGCCCAGACAACTTTAGAGACTGCATCCAATATCTAAGGACCCAGCTCTTCTTTATCTTTCCTTAGCATGCTCACTGAGACACGAGAAAGCGTGTGCAGGAAAAGGTTATGTCTTCCGTTGTATTACTGTGTTGGTCATTTCAATGATCTATAAATGTGTGAATATATATATATATATGTTTGTGTGTGTGTGTATGAGTGTGTGTTTATGTATGTGTATGTTGTTCGTCTATCACAAGTGACGAGGAAAATTCTTTTTTTCATTCGTCACGCTATCATGAAACTATAAGTGATTGTCTGTGAGTCCGGACATGACTTAAAACACTACGGACCCAGAAGGATAAAGGACAATGAGAACACGGACACACACACACATATATTTATTTTTATACACACATATATTATGATTAAAAAATTAAATACCAGAGATAATTAGGCATCGCGAAAGATGATAGGTTGAAATGGCTGGGGCATAATGAGATAATGTCAGATGACCCCCAAAAAAAGACAACAACAACAACAGCAACAACAATAACAACAATAACAACATACACACACAGACGGGCGCGTATACACACACACACACACACACACAAATACAAAACTAATTGTCAAACTGACATCGTTGAAAAGCTGTAATGCTGACACCATAATTAAGTTACAAAGCAAATTGTCAATGTCACATTACTACATGTTAATGACAATTTTCCAAGCTTTCAGGCATGTAGGGTTGGCTCTATATTTTATAGCTAAATCGGAATTGAGTGTGGGATGTATTTAGCTTTCCACTGCCTTTACTTTCCAAGTCTCTGCCTGGTACCCACTCAAGACTGAGACGACCTAGAGCTGAAGTCATTTTTTTCTATAAAGTAAGGCGCCGTCAGGACACGAACTCACTACCTTTCGATCCGAAGGCGAGCGTCTAACTGCTATACTACTGCTGATCTTACCTAACTACTTGGTTATGACAATTAAAAAAATTGACAAAAAAGAAACTGTCAATGTCACAAACTTCAATGCATAAGCTCCTAATTACTAACAATAAAGAAATCAAGAATGTCACTAAACTCCTTTATTAACAGCAACGGGGACATATTTTGTGTCACTGAATTTCAAGATAAACAACAATAGCGAAACTGACAAATAAAAACCTATCTGCTTATTTAGTCATGGTTGTCCAAAAATACGGTGAAGATCAAAACTTGTTCTTGAATTTAAAGTTAAAAAAAAATGTCCACACACAAAACTGTCTGTCATGCAACAAATAAATAAATAAATAAATAAATAAATAAATAAATAAATAAATAAATAAATAAATAAATAAATAAATAATGACAATAAATAATAACAATAAATGATGAAGATACTGAAAATGTTATCATCTTTGAACATTGGGGTTCTATAATAAACGGTAGTAGAGACTGTTAAACAGAGATATGATGGAGGATTGTCATAGCGATGCAAACATTAAACAAGATACAAAGTCTATGGTAAGGCACCAGCTCAGAAATCAAAGTCGCAGTTAAGAGATCGTGCATTTCCCAGCAGAAACAAAGCAATTCGGTGTCGGACAATCTAACAGTCATCGTAGAAGAACACATGAGTGTTTGAGCTGAAATGCCAAAGAAAGATTCTCAAAATACCATGGACTAAAATTTAAAAAAAAAAAAAAATACAGATATCCTTGAACGTCTAAAAGTCAAAAAAGATTGCCTAGTAAACAGCATCTTGTCTCGGAAACTCAAAAAGTTTGGTCATATCAAGTGCTAAGGAGGATTAGAAACAATAATAGAAGAAAGCAATATGCCAGCAAGGAGGAATAGAGGCAGATCATCACGAGGATTGAGACAGGATGTTAGTGACTCCTAGGTAGCAAAATGCAGGAGGAGGGAGAGCAGACGAGAGTGTCTTTCAGGCAGACCAGTTCTGCAAAGTACCTGTTACATGATGATGAGTACACGGTAGAGACGATTGGGAATTCAGGCGACCACCAACACGGCACGACATAAACTATATGATTGACAGTACACGGTAGAGAAGATTAGGAACTCAGGCGACTACCAACACAACACAGCAAAGACTACACGATTGACTGTACACGGAAGAGAAGACTTGGAACTTTATCGATGACCAACACAACATAGACTGTACACGGTACAGAAGACTAGGAACTCAGGCGACTACCAACTCGACACGACACGACATAGACTATACGCTTCACAGTAAACGAGACAGAATATTGGGAACTCAGGCAACTACTAACACGACACGGCATAGAATATAGGATTGAAGTACACGAGACAAGATTGGAAACTCAGGCGACCACCAACACGACACTACATAAACTATACAATTGCCAGTACACAAGCAAAAAAATTGGGAACTCAGACGGCGACCAACACAACACGACATACACTATACGATTGTCAGTTCACGAGACATAAAATTGGGAACTCAGACGACGACTAACACGACACAACATAGACTATATAATTGACAGTACAGGAGACAGAAAATTGCTAACTCAGGTGATGACCTTCACAACATGACATCGACTATACGATTGACAGTATACAAGACGGAACCCTGGAGACAGACATGACAAGCAACGTCACATGTATTTGACCATAACAAAATGTTTCTTTCCATAATTCTGTAAAACGTCATGGCTGCAGTGAAAGCAACATTCAATAAGGGTACAAGTGATCTAAGCCTTTATGAACTGCAGTACAGCCTCGACTCCCTTGGTTCGCATTTTCTGTGGACGGAATGAAAGAAAATCTACAAGTGAAACCACAATGGAAACCTTAGAAGTGTGATAACATTTACAATAACAGTGCCATTTTTTTTTCGTCTTCTCTCTTGAGCCTAGGGCAGCGCATAGGGCAAAGGTCATAGCTCTCCATGGCTGGTGGTTCATTGCCGCCTGCTTTAGGTTTTGGATGTTTGTCAAGCCTATGGTTTAACCTTCCATAATGATGTTTCTTCGCAGTCTCTGTTGGTCTTCTGTAACCTGTTGTCTTCTAGCCTGACAATATCGTAGTTAACTCTTTTAATTCCTTGACAGTGTTTGTATTAGTGCTTCTCTCCATAGATCTTCACGACTCCAACGGGTCAAGGTTAATGTTATGTTATATCATCCACGAAAACGTCAGAATGTTGAATTAAGAATCGACATTAAAGCACTCGGGACACTCAGGAGCAAGCGAAGAGTTAAAACTGCGATGGTACCAGCAACTGTCTGATTGTATATCCGTCTCGCCTCTCCCCTGAGTGTCGAGCGTCAGCCAGGTCCCCTTGTAACTCCTAGCAGTGTCATTCACCTCAGACCGTAATGATCTCTCTGTTCCTTGGCACTGTTCACTTGTTGCCAAAATACCCTTACAACATCCAGCATGTCATACATCAGTTCACCAGAAAGTGGTCAGAACCGGCCAGTCTATCTGCCTGCTCATTTCGCAACACACCGGCATAACCGGGCAGAAAATATCCAAAGGATGCTAACTACCTGGTACCTTTTAAATCATGCTTGCATGAAAACATCTAATATAAGGATAGGGTGAGCTGACATACCGCAGTATAGATTCCATCTATGACAGTTCTTTCAATCACAATCTCCAGATCCCCAACTTTCTGGGTTTCAATCATTTTATTCCCGTCTATTTTCAACTTGGCCTGAAAAGAAAGAAAATTAACACAAGTGAAACAAGTTTTTAAACTACTAAAGAAAACGATAAAAGTGAGGAGAAAGAAAAGTAAAAGACAAACAAGTATAGTGTCAATAGTTACAACTGACAACAGATGGCGGAAAATTCAAAAGAATAAAGAAAAAGGTTTTAAATTGACAATATAATCATCTAACAGGTAACAATTTTCAAAACAAAATATACCAGTTTAATCATGTAACAGTCTTAAATTTCATAAATATAATAACATAACAGTTTCAAATTACAATTGGACTGCTTAAAATTTCAAAAAATGCTAACAGTTTAAAATTTACAAGATAATCATATAACATATTCAAAGATTACAATACAATAAGATAGCAATTGAAAATTAACAACAAAATAATATAACAGTTCAAAATGTATAATATTATAACATTATAACAGTTTAAAATTTACAATATTATAACATCCTAACGGTTTAAAATTTACGATACAACAGTTTAAAATACAGATGAAATAAATACACTGGTGCAAAATTTACAGCAAAACAAATGGCAGATCACTATTTACAATATAATAATACAGCAGGTCAAATTGTACAATGTAATACTATAAAATGTACAATATAGTGACATAACAGATTGTTTGCGATATAATAATACAAAAGTCTTAAATACTAGGAAATAAAAATAGTTGAAAATTTACAATATAACAATATAAAATTTAGAAATGAATAACATAATAACGTTTTTTACATTTGCACTATTATATGTGTTAGTTTAGAATTGTACGGAAAAAAGACAATAATACAACAGTTTGGAATTTACAGTATAGCAAAATAATGGTTTAAAATGTACACTGAAAGAATACAAATAATTTGAAATTTACAGTTTTACGACAATAAAATAGCTATAAATTCACATTATACTATTATAACAGTTTAAAATTAACGATATTGCCATTTCTACTATGCTTTCTTCCTTCTTAATTTTTCCTTCATCCTTCTTCTTTCTTTTCTTGTATCTTTCTTCTTTCTTCTTCCCCTATTCTTTCTCTCCTTCTTCCCTTTGACTTTCTTTCTTTCTTTCTTTCTTTCTTTCTTTCTTTCTTTCTTTCTTTCTTTCTTTCTTTCTTTCTTTCTTTCTTTCTTTCTTTCTTTCTTTCTTTCTTTCTTTCTTTCTTTCTTTCTTTCTTTCTTTCTTTCTTTCTTTCTTTCTTTCTTTCTTTCTTTCTTTCTTTCTTTCTTTCTTTCTTTCTTTCTTTCTTTCTTTCTTTCTTTCTTTCCTTCCTTCCTTCCTTCCTTCCTTCCTTCCTTCCTTCCTTCCTTCCTTCCTTCCTTCCTTCCTTCCTTCCTTCCTTCCTTCCTTCCTTCCTTCCTTCCTTCCTTCCTTCCTTCCTTCCTTCCTTCCTTCCTTCCTTCCTTCCTTCCTTCCTTCCTTCCTTCCTTCCTTCCTTCCTTCCTTCCTTCCTTCCTTCCTTCCTTCCTTCCTTCCTTCTTTCCTTCCTTCCTTCCTTCCTTCCTTCCTTCCTTCCTTCCTTCCTCTTCCTGTTTTTCTTCTTCTGCTGCTGCTTAAAGTTCTTTCTTCTTCATCCTCCTAGCCAACTTCCTTCCTCCCGATACCTTAAGGTTGATGAATAGCAATATAGATACTAGAAAAACAATTGCTGACTTTTTTTCCTAAATAACTGTAGCTGAGAAATCACTGACACATCCAAGCTGCTTTTTCCTCTTCTGCTTCTTCTTCTTGTTCTTGTTCTTGTTCTTTTTCTTGTTCTTTTTCTTCTTCTTCTTCTTCTTCTTCTTCTTCTTCTTCTTCTTCTTCTTCTTCTTCTTCTTCTTCTTCTTCTTCTTCTTCTTCTTCTTCTTCTTTTTCTTCTTCTTCTTCTTCTTCTTCTTCTTCTTTTTTTTCTTCTTCTTCTTCTTCTTCTTCTTCTTCTTCTTCTTCTTCTTCTTCTTCTTCTTCTTCTTCTTCTTCTTCTTCTTCTTCTTCTTCTTCTTCTTCTTCTTCTTCTTCTTCTTCTTCTTCTTCTTCTTCTTCTTCTTCTTCTTCTTCTTCTTCTTCTTCTTCTTCTTCTTCTTCTTCTTCTCCTCCTCCTCCTCCTCCTTCTTCTTCTTCGTTTTCTTCTTGTTCTTGTTCTTCTTGTTCTTGTTCTTGTTCTTGTTCTTGTTCTTGTTGTTCTTCTTCTTCTTCTTCTTCTTCTTCTTCTTCTTCTTCTTCTTCTTCTTCTTCTTCTTCTTCTTCTTCTTCTTATTATTATTATTCTTCTTCTTCTTGGATAACATCTCTTTGTTTACCTTGACCTGTTGTCCGATGAGACTGACTGTGTCCACTTCTTGCTCCCCGGTAAACTTTGTCTCTGCCGTCTGAAATGACAAAGTTGACAATTGACAATCATGGCGAGGTTTGGGGCGAGCGACTACAGTGCGTTTCAAAACAGATGACGTCACACCTTCTCGAAAACTACTGTACGGATTAACGCGACATTTTGCTTTTTGCCTTAGACTTCTATCGTTTGTTTGTTTTAGTATCCGGAAGCCATGAGTTGTTAACCCTTAGGCTCGGTATTATGGATATCGCAACCTTTCGGCCTTGATTCCATTGTAAATACCGTAAATCTGGGAGAAATGTGGCTTTCCTGCCTACCCCCGGAAGTGAACCCGGACCACGAGGAGTTCGTCACCCGGTCACCGCGCAATCCGGTTTAGCCAACTACGCTAGGGAACCGGGTTTAGACTTCTATTAGAGGACATTGTAACCTCATCATTTCTGTGGCTATTGTGGTCTTTCTAGGCAAATTTTACGTTCAGTAGTTTGCCATTGCTTCTCAACGGTCAGCTCTCGGTAGTGCTGCCGAAACCATGACAAACTGTCCGCATCTAGGATCGAACCCGTCACCACGGCATTACGAAGCGCGTCCGCTACATCTAGGCCACAGACACCGGTAGTCAGCGTCAGAGATACAGCAAACACTGCCCAACCCCACCTCCCCCCCCCTCCCCACACACACAAAGAAAGATACTAACACACACACACACACACACACACACAATAATCTATCTAGTACAGCATTGACGATATCATCCCTGGTGAAGCTGCTTTCTGTTTGCATTGAAGGGTGACATGCTCGAAGATAACTTATCACAAACATCATACATTTAATTAACAAAGAGACACTGTATTGATCGGCATTCACAGAAAGAAGCTTAAAGATAGAAGAACACACTAGCCCCCCCCCCCCCACACCTCTCCCCCAACACCCCCTCCCCCCCCAAAAAAAAACCGCAAGCTTTAGTTACCATACCGGAATTCGAACCTGTCGCCTCCAAATAGCATGTGCGCCTCGCTAAGAACGCAACCAACAAGGCACCCCCCCCCCCCCCTCCCCCCGGAAAAGAAAAAAAAAAGTTGTCTTAGTAGGCATATCTATCTTGAAGCCTGAAATTCATAGCTAAAAATAGGGACACAATTTATCTCAAACCCAAAGTGTGGGTTCTAGAGGCCTATTTTAGAAAAAAAAACAAGCATAGACCCACTGCTTACCCAAAAGCATGTCGTAAGAGTCGACTAATTGGGAGCTTTCTTTGAAATCGAAGTGCATCTGCCTGAGAGGCAAGGAACCAACTGTCTGCACACAGATGTGTCAGATTTGTCAAACGGATGCACACACAACACAGGTTCTTGAACAGAGCTGCATTCCAGAAGTGGACGAACAACCAGAACTTTCCACCAGAATTCACAGCTGGGGAACGCAAAGAAAAAGAAGAAGATTTATCTCAAACCGTGGCACCACCATAGGTTACAGAAATTTATTTTAACGAAGCATAGGTGGAAAGACAAATCCAGCAACAATCTACAAGCACAGCAGACCGTAATGCTTTGTCTAGAAAACATGTGAATCACAAACATCAGAAAGATACAGTCATCTTTTGATCATGTTTTGAGACGAAAAAAACTGGAATATGTTGTGACTACTGGAAAGACCTGTGGGGAAAGACAACGCCTTATGCCCTAGCATGGAGGAATGTCAACACACGCACTCATTCATACTGTTAAATATCGCTTAATGTGGAGAGGCATGATCGCCCATGCCACTTGATGGTGACGATAATAACGATTCCTGTCAGCATATGTAGAAAGCACAAACAACAGATTCCACAATTCATTGCCTGGCATATTTCGCGGTATCTCTTCAGGTGCATACTACAGTGACAATTACATAAATCAAGCAGATAAGTTATTTATTTAGTTATCACTTATTTGCTTCAATTATGTAATTGTTACTGTAGTATGCACCTGACGTGATACAGCGAAATATGCCAGGCAATGAATTGTGCAATCTATTGTTTGTGTCTTTTTTAAGTTTACAACGCGGAAACATTGCTTTGATATGTAGAAAGGTTTCAGAGCCCTGATGTAAATAACACGCAGTTACTTTTAAGCGTCCGTGAAATCCGACCTAAACTTCTAACATGAGAGAGCAGGTAGATGGGAGAAAATCCCCGCCTGTGTGGCTATGGGAAGGCGCGAGTAAGTGCTTGCCCCGGAAATGTCTGGGACGGTAAATGTTAGGTGTCAGATATCTGTCAACAGGTCAGCATTTTTTTTTCTATTACTGTGAATTGCTTGCGTCTGAGCAAGAGAGAGAGAGAGAGAGAGAGAGAGAGAGAGGGGGGGGGGGGAAGAAGAGAGAACGAAAGAGAGAGAGAGTGAGAGAGAGAGAGGAAGGGAGAGAGAGAGAGAAAGGGAGAGAGAACGAGAGAGCAAGAGAGAGAGAGACATAAAGCGAGAGATAGAGCAAGCGAGAGAGAGAGAAAGAGAAAGCGAGAGAGAGACAGACAGACACACAGATTGATAGATAGATACACAGACGGACAGACAGACACACAGATTGATAGATAGATACACAGACGGACAGACAGACAGACAGACAGACAGACAGACAGACAGACAGACAGACAGACAGACAGACAGACAGATAGATAGACAGACAGACAGATAGATAGATAGATAGATAGATAGATAGATAGATAGATAGATAAATAGATAGATAGATAGATAGATAGATAGATAGATAGATAGATAGATAGATAGATAGATAGATATAGATAGATATAGATAGATAGATAGATAGATAGATAGATAGATAGATAGATAGATAGATAGATAGATAGATAGATAGATAGATAGATAGATAGATAGATAGATAGATAGATAGATAGATAGATAGATAGATAGATAGATAGATAGATAGATAGATAGATAGATAGATAGATAGATAGATAGATAGATAGATAGATAGATAGATAGATAGATAGATAGATAGATAGATAGATAGATAGATAGATAGATAGATAGACAGACAGATAGACAGACAGACAGACAGACAGACAGACAGACAGACAGACAGACAGACAGACAGACAGACAGACAGACAGACAGATAGACAGACAGACAGATAGATAGACAGACAGACAGATAGATAGATAGATAGATAGATAGATAGATAGATAGATAGATAGATAGATAGATAGATAGATAGATAGATAGATAGATAGATAGATAGATAGATAGATAGATAGATAGATAGATAGATAGACAGATAGACAGACAGATAGACAGACAGACAGACAGATAGACAGACAGACAGATAGACAGACAGACAGATAGACAGACAGACAGATAGATAGATAGATAGATAGATAGATAGATAGATAGATAGATAGATAGATAGATAGATAGATAGATAGATAGATAGATAGATAGATAGATAGATAGATAGATAGATAGATAGATAGATAGATAGATAGATAGATAGATAGATAGATAGATAGATAGATAGATAGATAGATAGATAGATAGATAGATAGATAGATAGATAGATAGATAGATAGATAGATAGATAGATAGATAGATAGATAGATAGATAGATAGATAGATAGATAGATAGATAGATAGATAGATAGATAGATAGATAGATAGATAGATAGATAGATAGATAGATAGATAGATAGATAGATAGATAGATAGATAGATAGATAGATAGATAGATAGATAGATAGATAGATAGATAGATAGATAGATAGATAGATAGATAGATAGATAGATAGATAGATAGATAGATAGATAGATAGATAGATAGATAGATAGATAGATAGATAGATAGATAGATAGATAGATAGATAGATAGATAGATAGATAGATAGATAGATTAAAAGACGTCCGTATAGTTACTGGAAGGCGAAGAAGAAAGAGAGAAGAACGCATGCACTCACAAACACACACACACACACAGAGGTAAATTCCTTAGAAGTTAAGGCGGCTGACGTGTGGTGTGGTTGAGTATATCAACCACCAAGTTCCAACTGGTCTGTAAACTATAAGTCTATCTCTCTATTGAAATACGTCCGAAGTCATGGAAAGAAGTCCTTACTGAAAGGGCCCTTTTATCTGTCAATACATATCTCTTTCATCATGAATCCTGGCGGTCTTACCTTGTCTCCAGCTATAGTTTTAATCGTCCAGGTGTCACCATCTTTGGATATCTCGATGGTCGGCTTAATGTTTCGTGCTAGTTCCCGCAGCTGCTCCGACACACCTGTAGGGTCATAGGAGAGAGACATAGTAGAGAAAGCTAGAAGAAGAAAGTACTACACGGTGGGGGCAAACACAACCTCAGTCTACATATCATCAGTAGAGGTTCTTCTTCAAATATGTCAAGCATGACCACGGAGATAGCCGCTGCTTATAGAACCCTAGCATGGGCATCTGAGCAAAGAGCCACACACGTAGTAATTGTGTCAGGCTCCTTGAACATGTTTTAGAAGATAGCAACAGACAGTATGCGCTCTGAATGCGTAGAAAGCATTCGAAAATCGCACTTAACCTCCCTCACCTGGATCTACACACTTGGAAATGCTGACGTAAAGGAGCTAGTGGGAAAGGGAGTAAAGCACGGTGACGCACGTCTATGTCGCCTTAGATAAGGAGATAGGAGACATTATAACCGTCCTCTCATGGGAACAATTAGCAGAAGAACCTTTTAGTGGCTGCTGCATCGGAGGAATAAACACGCATGGGAATGCCCGAGGTGCAGTGACTTCGATTGTGATAACATAAAATAACATAATGTCCCCTTTAAAAAATGTTTCGACCCCATCCGACTAAATCACTTTCGGGAGCGGGCCAAGACAGGTCATGACTCCCGAGCCCTGGGATCTCGTCTGCTGTGTTTGCGACCTCTTACAGACAAAACACCACATGGTTATGGCTGCTGACACTTGCTAATTGATATTTGTTGCTAAAAACATAACATAACATAACCCTTGACCCCTTTCGAGTTGAGAGGTGTATACATGGAAGCATTAGCACACAAAAAATGTCATCTTTCATGAGTTTCTACTGTTTCTACAAATGCAAATTGAACAGGACAAGGAATAGTATACAACCTTGTCCCAACCCCACACTGGTTTTGAAAAATGTGCTTATATCAAATAGTCAATAAATTTAAGTAAATAAATGCAAATATCTGGGAACAATCATGTGATCAGATGGAAAATGTGTGACAGAGATTAAAAGCAGAATAGGTCAAACGAAAGCTGCTGCATTTAAGAAAATGAACAATATCTTGTGCAACAAATCGCTCTCTTATAATGTCAGAAAAATGGTGCTAAAATCTTCATAGAACCTGTTCTGCTATATGGCAGGGAATCTTAGAATGTCACCAAAAAAATTAAGAAGAATTTAGAAGCAACGGAGATATGGTTTCTGAGACGAATGTTACGAATACCTTGGACGGCCAGAGTAACTAACAACCATTGATTGAAAGAGACTAATGAAAGTAGATCTCTATATACAACAATAAGAAAGAGACAGACTCTGTTCTTTGGCCACACAATGAGAAGAGAGACATCGGAGAACATCGTGAAAACTGGAAAAATCACTGGAGCAAGGGGTAGAGGCAGACCAAGAGAGATGATGCTGTATGGGCTGAAACGATGGCATGGAGGAATATCATTTAGATTCCAGGCAACCAGGGATCGTGATCTGTGGAGATGCATGAGCGCCTACAACAGTTGGCAGGGCACATGATTATTATGATGATGATGATGCCCATATCATTTTGAATGAATACTGCACTGTTTGCTTCTGTATAAAGTGCTTCAATGGTGTCTATGATGTTCTCATCAAAGTTGAAATGTCTCATTATTTGCCAGAGCCCAGCATGCCACAGACGATCAAATGCCTTCGTCAAGTCAATGAAGTTATGGAATAGGTCTCGTTGATGCTGTAAGTGTTTTTGAGTCAATGTTTTATTCGTTGCTAACCCCCGCAAACTAAACGCCACGCTCTTCACAAGGCTGCCTTTGATCATGTTAGCTTGGACGAAGCCAGCTTCTCACATCAGTCAACCAACTCTGTCGCCATCCTTCCAATGGCTCGGCTATGGCACCGAGTGTCAAAGATCGCCGAGTAGCTTATTCACGTCCTCGTTCACGGTTCTGCCTAAACACTAGCTTGAGAGAAGCTACTCTCGGCCCTGACTCGTGTTCCTGGAGGGATCTGTTTCTTCTTTTCCTCGTCGACCTCTTTCTCCTTCTCCTTTCAGCAATATATTGGGATGCAAATAGCGCGCCAAGCCATAACAGTGAGGTTTGAGGTTTGAACAACGGATCAGCATCGTGGCACACGGGTAGTAACCAATAAGTGCTCCGTTCTACTTCTAACTCAAGTTAGTCCAAAGTAGCTCAGCACAGTGCACGGGCTCCGGAGTTCCGGCGAGAATCCTGAAATATTTTGTGCAGATTTGTAACTCACAATTTTGTATGGGCAACGCAGTTGGGCTACTATTTTCGATTTTTAACTGGTAAAGAATTTTTTACGTACGCAACAATACACACAGGCGTCCGATCTCACTACCAAGAGGCCGGGGAAAACTACTAGAAGTCCACGTGAACAGAAAAAAAAACCAGCCTTCACATAGGCTTGAACTCGGGCCATAACAGGAATCACTAACAACCAACCACTGTCTGGATGTTTTTTTATACTCTTTTTTTTTTTTTTTTTTTAACAAGATGATGACTCGAGGAACAGAACCACTCACCTAATGCGTCCATGTAGGCGTCTACGTTGTCCCCTGACAGAAAGTTCCATTTTCCAACTAGCGCCTCCGCCATTTTGACTGAATAAATAGAACCACTGAGCTAGAAAACTAGTCACTGTAACAAAAATATAAAATAGTCTTGTGGAAAATATATAAGTATGTACATATTTGATACACACGTGGTACCGTAGTAATACCACTGTAAAAGGTATTATTGAGGCTTTTGAATAAAATAGAAAAATAAAATTTGATACACACGTTGTACCGTACTGATATCACTGTAATAGATATGATTTAGGTTTGCGAATAAAAATGAAACTAGCAATTAATACACACGTTAAACTGTAGTAATAGTCAGTCAGTCAGTAACATGTCCCTTGCAGAACGTTGCTCCCACAACAACCCTCCGGAAAACTTCTCGATCTCTAGCAAGATGTCCCGCGTCAGATTCACACATCTGGAGATAACCCGCCACATCCTGCACCCTATGATTTAATCTTTTATATATGTGATAAACACGCGGCAACTTCTACCTCCCCCCCCCTTTTTTTAAACAAAAATTATTTCACATTTGACTTACAGTCGGAACAATTCAAAACACCCACTAGCATCACACAGTCATATATATATATATATATATATATATATATATATATATATATATATATATATATATATAGAGAGAGAGAGAGAGAGAGAGAGGCGATCACAGTTTCAAGCAAGGGGTCATCTGAAGTTCTTATATCTCAAGTGGGACATCAGTCCCTGCTTTAAGGGTCTCTCCCACATCCGTGTTGCCACACACACACACACACACACACACACACACACACAGACACAGGAGGTACAAACTGTGTGTAACGTTGCTGCTACAGGATCACAACTCAGCGCTGGGTTAATCTGACTGTATGTACGTACACACCAGCTGTTTGGGAAATGTGTCTGCAAATGTTTATTGTATGTGCTGCCGTCTGTTAGTTTATCTCCCTATGTGCTGCCGTCTGTTAGTTTATCTCCCTGCCAGTCTTTTTTGTTTTTTCTTTCTTTCTTTCTTTCTTTCTTTCTTTCTTTCTTTCTTTCTTTCTTTCTTTCTTTCTTTCTTTCTTTCTTTCTTTCTTTCTTTCTTTCTTTCTTTCTTTCTTTCTTTCTTTCTTTCTTTCTTTCTTTCTTTCTTTCCTGATGTTTGTTCCTTTTTCTTTGCTTTCTTTCTTGCCTTTTTGTTATTTGCTTTTTAATGCCTGTCTATCTTTGTTTTCTGGGTTTTTTTTTAAAAGTTTCTTAAAGTTTTTTTTTCCTTTTATTTCTTAAAAATTTATTTAAAAAGAAGACACACAAAGAGAGCATAGAGAAAGAAAGAGAGAGAGAGAGAGAGAGAGAGAGAGAGAGAGAGAGAGAGAGAGAGAAATATGCAGACACACAGTCATATAAAAATAAATCACCAACAGTACTGACTCCGAGAAAGTCCTACTGCACTCCTAGCTAATGCAGGCTGGATGTATGAGAATGAGAAAGAGAAAAAAAGAGAGAGAGAGAGAGAGAGAGAGAGAGAAGAGAGAGAGAGAAGAGAGAGAGAGAAGAGAGAGAGAGAAGAGAGAGAAGACAGAGAGACAGTAAGACAGACAGAAACAGATACAGACCCTCGGACATACAGACATAAAGAATTTACTCACCAACAGTACTGACTCGGGGAAGGTCCTGCTGCACTCCGAGCTAACACAAAATGGATGTATGAAAGAGAAAGAGAGAGAGAGAGAGAGAGAGAGAGAGAGAGAGAGAGAGAGAGAGAGAGAGAGAGAGAGAGAGAGAGAGAGAGAAAAGCAGAGAGAGACAGAGAGACAGTAAGACAAACAGAGAAACCGACCCTCAGAAACACAGACATACAAAAATGACTCACCAACAGTACTGACTCGGAGAAGATCCTACTGCACTCCTAGCTAACACAGACTGCGTGTATGAGAGAGTGAGGCAGCTTCACTAGTGTGGCTATGGGAGATCTGTGTCAGCGATTGTTTGTGTGCGGTTCTCCTGAATTTGCTTGTTGGCTATATTTCAATTACTTGAATGTGTGTAGTAGATAAACTGTTTGCTATCTGTTGGAGAGCTTGTGTAGTGGGCATGATATGCATTCGTGCATAGGCGCTTGAAGCTTGTAGCTCAAAGTAATTGAGCTCCCTTTCCCGCAAACTTTAAGGGGAAAAGTGTCGATGCATGTGGGAGGAATGATGACAATCAGTAGGCAGGCCAAACAATTTCTTGAAGCCTCAGAGATGTGGTTTTACAGAAGAATGCTTAGAATACCTTGGACAGCTGGTGAAAAAAAGTGCAACCAAGAGATTTTGAAAGAGGCGGGAGCCCGAAAACAACTCATCACAGACATCAGAAGGAGGCAGTCATCATTTTTTGACTATGTTATGAGAAAAGGAAAAATAGAACATGTTGTGACCACTGGAATGATCTGTGGAAGGAAGGATAGAGGAAGACAACGAGAGAAGATGCTTGACAGTCTTGTTGCATGGCATGGAGGTGTGTCGGCACATGAACTGATACATGCTGCAGGAGATCGCAGATTGTGGAGAGGACTGATCCCCCACGCCAGTCAGAAAGGCACCTAATGTTGATGATGACGATGCATGTGGGAGGGCGTGAATGGGACCTTTTCCCAGTAATTCATAAAATGTACAAGTCGACTAAGTTTCCTCCCCCTCCCTCACCTACCATTATAGACGTTCTATAACCAGATTATGACCGGTACCATCAGTACTGGAACTCTGCGCTGGCTGCTGAAGATGATGACGGAGCATGCATGGGAATTTCCCGAGTTCTGTGATGTCAATTCTTGACTTAACTCAACTCAACTGACGTTCTATGTTATAGTATCTCTTTATACATTTCATATTATTTCAAATTTATTATGATATATATATATATATATATATATATATATATATATATGTATATATATATATATATATGTATATTTACCAGCCCTCAATACAATAATAACAATCGTTGCTTTTATCTGGTGGTTCGTAGCAGGGGCACGTCTGTGTAGTCGTAATTTTTCCAGAATTGCTACATTATAGACTTTTGGTGATTACCGGCACCTTTTCTATGACACTCTATGAAGAGTGCCGGTATCTTTCGTGAATAATAATAATAACAATGACAGTATTATCATTAATAATAATGTACGCGTACTTAAAGGGACACATAGCCACAAGAGCGAGCTGTGTGGAAACATGGGGGGCCTTCTGCTGACCTGAGAGTTCGTGGGAGGCAGCCAACCTAGTGGTGTGATCTGAGAATACGAAACCAAACGCAAAGAAGAAGAAATAAGGTCACCCCCGTGTAGGTTCCAGAGCCACATTGTGGAAGCAGGAGCAAGAATACACCCACTGGCTACTAAAAAAAAAGCATGTCGTAGGAGTCGACTAACTGGGATCTTTCTTCGAAGACGGAGTGCATCTGTCCCAGCTAACAGCACACAAATAAGACAGTTAAACGGATGTAAGAACTTAGGCCCTGGCACAAAACAAAGTCTAAATGGACGAACACCCAGGAATTTCTACCGGAGCGCAGAGCCGGTGAACAAAGAAGAAGAAAAAGGTTGAAACAAGGCCTAAATCCAATCAGCTCCGACCTCTAGAAAATTAGAAAAGGACATTGTGGTATGGAGAGGACGAACTACATCCCTGGCCTTAGCTGCCTATCGTTTTCGGGTTTGATTCGGTGCATCCATCTAACACTTTATGTTATGTTTTTGCCACGGCCAGCTCCAAATTTTTATAATAGAATAATTAGAGAAGGGCGTGGTTTTTGCAATCACCAATGCATGCTTTGTCAGGGACTCATTGAGCAAGCTACATAAGATCAAAGCGGGGCATATACGGAAAAAGTGGCTTTATTCAGCGCGCAGCATTTCGTAAAATCACCTTCATTTTTGTCTCAAGGAATGCTGGTGTGAAAGACAATGAGAGAGCAAACGCTCTGGCTGGCAGTGCGACTATCAGAAATTTAGGCCATCCATGGATAGGAGATATATTATCCAAAACATACGAGAGACTAAATGCTGTGAGACTCAGTTTCGTGGACATTATATTTCTCACTGAATAGACTGCACATCCTGGGTGTACCGCGACCGACTCTAGCTGACGGGCCGTGCTGCTGACCTCACCGGGTCGGGCTAACGATGCAATAACGCAGCGTTTCTCAAACTGGGTACCGAGGCGCCCGTATGCCAGGGGTGCCACGGCAATAAACAAGAAAAATTGTGAAATTATTAAAGAAGGCATGTAGGCACTTAAAAGTTAATATGTAAGTTGTCTTTCCTCGCCGCTGTCGAAAATAGTTTATTTCTTGTTTAAGAACCGCTGTGTTAACGCGTCGTTAGCCCGACCCGGTGACGTCAGCAGCACGGCCCGTCAGCTGGAGCCGGTCGTGGGTGTACCAGCTAGAGCCGAGAGACAGGAAAACCACACGGGAGCCACGCGTTGTTACATCAACCAGAACTGAAGTTAGCCTGAAAACACTTAAAGACACACTCAGAAAAGAGATCGTAACCAGATGTAACTGGATGAATGGCACCTTTCCGACTTTGCAGACGATAGTGTTATATTGCGCTATGAGGAGTCATTGGACTCACAGCCCATGGCGATGGCGAGTGTGACTAGCAAGACCCGCCAGTGTCAAGAAAAGTCTTTTACAATCATAGCATGGAATTTCAGGACCATTGTTGTCAAGATGTGTGTTTAACCCGTTTCTTTTCATACGCTCAGCTCTCGTTTTTTCTGCAAATTTTTCTTACTTCACTATTATTCCCTTCCCGATATGCCCTTTCCACACAACACGGTCCATGACATTCCCCCCCCCCCAATGAGTCCATCTCAATACCTGTATCATTCATGTCCCGCCTGCACACATCTTTATACCGTAGTAGAGATCGGCCTCGGCATCTTCTAACTGCGTTTAATTCCCCATAAAGGATGTCTTTAGGATGTGCTATAAAAGAGGATCTGTAAATGAACAATAAACAAACACAATAGAAGTTCTGCAGATTTGGCACTGGTCAGTTCTGCGATGCAGTAGCCACTTGATTTTCCCCATGAGGAGTTGATTACAGTGTCTCGTGTCTTGGTCTCAAAGAGGGCAGAGGCGGACTTTACCGTGTTTATTCCCAGGTCACACAATCTGATTAGCGTCAGAGAATCGTTATTATCCACTAGCGTAGTCCTTACAGCATTGATGGTATCTACTCTGTCCATGCTTTTTCCCGCACCCATTGCTGAATAGTTTGCTGGTTGGTACGCTAGCTCATTATCTTTTACCACGGTATTTCTAGGTGTGTAGATCAAAGAGGTAGTAGGTTAAGTGCGATTTTCGAATGCAGATAGCCCATTACATCATTACAGCCTGAGCAAGCAAAAAGATTTTAACAGCAGACATGAGAGACATATTCAGGACACGATGGAGAACATGACTGACCATCGTGGGAAAGATGAGGCATCAACGTGTAACACCAGCTTGCAGTAACCAACAGTCCTGTACGCATAAGGACCATTAAAGACACAAGGGCTACACAGAAAATATAGGCGTGGCTTTCTTTTCTTTAAAAAGCCAGTTAAAATCAACATTTTTATCACGATGATTGTTTATCCAATCGTATGAAAGTAGGCAGTACCATTGATTTAGCCAATGACGTGATGGTATTCGTTTGGCCAGGAAAATTATTGATTAGGAAATATTGATGTACCTGAGTGTAAGTTATGAACTGTCAATGTTTGCTGTTATATAACATTTCTATGGTACACTCAACGCTTTAACAAATTCTGATTTTCTTCTCTCATTAGGTACGCCAAGTTGTTGTGTTTGTTGCGGTAATGATGTTGATGTTGGAGATATTTTAAAATATTGTTGTCGTTTACTTTATTTTCCATTATTGTAAAAACAAAACGGCAACATTTTTTTCCTGACACAAGATCAAAGACCAGACATGGACAAACACCCACAACATTTTCTTGCTTTTCGTCGTTGTGTGTCCTTAACTTGTCATTATTGATGTGAATGCTACTGTGTCTGCTGTTGTTCTTATTGTTTCTTGTTGTTGCAGTGGTTTTTATTCTGTTGTATTAATGTTGTTGATGATGATGTAGTTAGTATTGTAGTTGTTGTTATTGCTTTTGTTGATGTTGTTGTTCTTGTTTTTGATCTTCTTCTATCTTCTTCTTCTTCTTCTCCTCCTCCTCCTTCTCCTTCTTCTTCTTCTTTTTCTTCTTCTTCTTCTTCTTCTTCTTCTTCTTCTTCTTCTTCTTCTTCTTCTTCTTCTTCTTCTTCTTCTTCTTCTTCTTCTTCTTCTTCTTCTTCTTCTTCTTCTTCTTCTTCTTCTTCTTCTTCTTCTTCTTCTTCTCACCCTGCTTTTTCTTCTTCTTCCTTTTCCTCTTATTTTTCTTTTTCTTCTTGTTCTTCTTTTTCTCGTTCACCGACTGTATACTCCTGCCGAAAGTTCTGGTTGTTCATCCACCTCTAGACTTCAGTCTTGTCCCAGAACTTTGGTATTGTGTCCACATCCGTTTGAAAAATCTGACATTTGTATTTAGATTGTAGGTTCCTTGCCTCTCATGCAGATGCACTCCGACGTCAAGGAAACCCCAGCTTAGTCGACTCTGACAACATGCCCGTTAGAGGCAGTGGGTCTATTCTTGTTTTCCCAACAATGGGACCCAAGAACCCATACGGGTAGACTGTCCAATATCACACCCATCATCTCTATCTTATAACTGCTGATTCTAATGGTTGCCCAAACAGTTATCTTCTTTCTTCATACCTTGAACCGATTTTATTTTCTGCAGTTAATTTGTCTCAAGAACTTGTTTCTGAACCATGTATGGTTAGACACGTGTTTATCCTAATATTTTATGTACTTTTAGACTTGTGGTAACACGAACCACAAGAAACTACACCTTGGTGACGACCCTGACAAGGATGGTTAGTACAAGGTCACTTTTTGTTGTTGCGGTGACGGCAACCATGCTGGTAGACATGGTTGGATCTTGCACAGTAAGTTCACATAAAATGTATTTCTCTTTCATTCATTCATTCATTCATTCAGTAGCATGTCCCTCGCGGAACCTCGCTGCCATAACAACCCTCCGGAAAACCTTCCTATCATGAGCAAGATGTCCTGCGT
>CAJHNH020006979.1:258751-263751 GCA_905116865.2 Candidula unifasciata | reverse complement strand
GTCAAAGCAGTATGTGTTTGGAGCAGAAATATAGCAAACAACTAAGGCAATTACGATAAACTATAGGCATTCATTGCCTGGTGGGAAAAGAGGGAATTAAGAATTAAATAATATGATAGAATTACCAATGTAGAGCTTTGGGGAGATGACTAAACAAGCTCCAGTGGACCGAGAAGTGAAGAAAAGACGCTGGTGTTGGATAGGACACACACTGTGAAAACCTAAGAACAATATAACTAGAATGACTTTGCACTGGAACCAGAGAAATGCAGATGGGCAGTTCATGCAAAGAGCTGCATGCAAAAGTAAAGGCTAGGCTAACTTGCAAGACTAACTTATTTCGGAAGCTGAAATATTTTGGTCATATCAAGCGCCACGACGGACTGAAACAAATTATAGCAGAGGGCATGGTAAAAGGAAGAAGGGGCAGGGGCCGACCATCATGATGATGGACACAGGGTATAAGTAACTCCTTGAGTATGAAAGTGCACTGGGCTGGAGGGGTGGCGAGAGACCGAGTTTCTTCCAGGCAGACCGTGATGAGAGCGACGTTCTGCAAAAGTCCTGCTACATGATGAGTTGGTTAATGGTTATACCCCACTGGGGGATAGAAGGCCGAGAATCAGAGAAGGCTCATTTGTAATCTCCTTGTTTAGTTGCTGCTCAAAATCATCATCATCATCATCATCATCATCATCATCATCATCATCATCATCATCATCATCCTGTAACATTGCGTGTCGTTGGGTTACCAGCTGCTGTTGACTTTCTGGTCAGCACCCTTTAACATTGACGGTCAGATGCGATTAACTTCATGGTTGCATGCCTGAGGCCTGTCCAGTCAGTCTTGTTCTGTATTCCGGTCTTTCTTGGTCTGTTGATAACCGCAGGCGGTCAAGGACCATCTCTTATCGGTCATTCTCTTTCTATCCCCAGGGGTCTTAAAGAGGTCTTATTCGTTTATCTCACACCCTTGACTTACTTTAAACAAAAATATCTCAACAGATTCAATAACTTCACGAGATAGATATAAAACACTCAACAGACACAAAGAAATATTAAAAAAAAAAAAAAAGAATTCAAGTTTGTCTTTGTTATATTTAACTGCTACTGTGTGTCTGTAAATATGCAACTACCACAATATACGTATCCCCTGTCTCAGTATCGATGTAATTCTTTCTCAGTATCGATACAATCCTATCTCAGTATCGATTTAATCTTATCTCACAATGACTGAAATTATGTTACAGCTTGACTGTTATCCTGTCTTAATATAACCAACTGTAATCCAATCTCCTTAGAGCTAACTTTGATCATATATATATTACTGTCCGTAAACCTGAATCATTATGACTAGCTGTATATATCCTGCCACATTATAACTGTAATCCTATTATTTCAGTATAGCTGTAATCCTGTATCAGTATAGCTATAATCGCATTTCTATATAACTGTAATCCCTTTTTTTTCAGTATTACTGTACTCCTATTTCAATTAACTGTAATCCTTTGTCATAAAAACTATGATCCTATTGCAGTATAGCTGTTAACTTATCTTAGTGTAAATGTTTTTCAATCTCAGTACGACTAACTCAAATCCGTTCTCAGAATTACTTTAATCCTATCTCAGTCTAACAAGCGATAATTCTATGTAATCATAACTATAATCCTATATCTGTAATCCCATCCTGCATCAGTAAAACTATAATACCATTATGGATCTGTACAACTGTACTGCTTTCCAGTATCAGTATTAGTGTTATCCCATCTCAGTATAACTAACAGCAATTCTTTCTCAACTCACAGACTCCCCCTCCCCCCACCCACCACCACCGCAGCTCCAGCGGCCGATCCTTCAGTGCTGAGTGCTGAGACAGTTACCCTAGGATATCTTCAGCAAGAACAAGAAATAGAGTAGTACCATCGTATCCAATACTGCATATAATAGCTTTCCCTTTACCTTCGCCAGCAACAGTGTTGCATTTCAGGAATCATTAAAACAGACAAGAACACTAACTTATCCACTACTTAACTCTCGAATCACAAATCAAATATTATTTATGCTGAAAACAAGTGTTTTATCGTTCTTTCTTTTTCCGTTATTTTGAAATTGGAAATATAAGGCCAAATGCACAAATTATTGTTGATTCTAACAAGAGACAGATAGAGAGAGAGAGAGAGAGAGAGAGAGAGAGAGAGAGAGAGAGAGCGAGAGGGAGAGAGAGAAAGAGAGAGAGAGGATGGAGAGAGAGGCGACACACAGAGGGAGGATAGAGAGAGAGAGAGAGAGAGAGAGAGAGAGAGAGAGAGAGAGAGAGAGAGAGAGAGAGAGAGAGAGAGAGAGAGATGCTGACACACAGGCTTATAAAAATGACTCACGAACAGTACCGACTCCGAGAAGGTCCTACTGCACTCCCAGCTAACGCAGACTGGATGTATGAAAGAGAGAGAGAGAGAGAGAGAGAGAGAGAGAGAGAGAGAGAGAGAGAGAGAGAGAGAGAGAGAGAGAGAGAGGAGATACACAGAGAGAGGAGAGAGAGAGAGATGCAGACACACAGACATAAAAAAATGATTCACCAACAGTACTGACTCCGAGAAGGTCCTACTTTACTCCCAGCTAACCCAGACTGTATGTATGGGAGAGAGAGAGAGAGAGAGAGAGAGAGAGAGAGAGAGAGAGAGAGAGAGAGAGAGAGAGAGAGAGAGAGAGAGAGAGAGAGAGAGAGAGAGAGAGAGAGAGCGTGCGAGAAAGAGTGAGACAGCTTCCCTTGTGTGGCTATGGGAGATCTGTGTCAGCGGCTCTTTGTGTGCGGTTTGCCCCGTTGCCTTTTTGCCATCTGTTGGAGAGCGTGTAGTCGACATGTAGGATATTGGTACATAGGCGTTGGAAACTTGGGGCAGAGGCGCCCTGAAAACCCCGCCCACCGCCACATTTCTAAAATACTGGTTGGAGTCCTTAGCCTTTCCTAAAATTTTCCGCTCTTCCCTCTCCGCTCCCTGCTACCAACATAGACGTTCTCTTACAAGGTAAGTGTTTATAAATTTTTTATTATTTCTAATAAATTATTGTAGATTAGTTCGACCTTAGTCTCCCCAGATAGAGTAGGTCACTTTTGATTCAAAAGTTTTTGGACTGATCGACTGTCCTAGATATTACAGCTCTGTTGTTTGGTTTCTTTACGTTTTCCTTCCGAGAAATACAATGCATGTGACATAGGTTGCAGCACTCTGTAAGGAGTTTGTGTTAGACCCAGCTTCTCCATGTTTTTGGAGTGTTAAAAGCGCTGGCGTGCTGAAATATACAACACGCGATATCTACGGCATTGCGGAACACCCCCGTAAATGTGTGCGAAGGCACGGTGCTCAGGAACTACCAAACAGAAGTGAGCTAGTTTGTAAATGGCGGGATCTGGAGAAACTAACGCTGAACTTACAATTATTGTATTTATTCACCATTCAGTACATAACAATCAGGGCTTCTTTTTGGCGATGTGTAAGATCAACACAGCTATTTATGCGTCATTTCCCCAGAATGACTATAGTAGAGACGTCAGATAAATATGTTAACAGGAAAGATGACACGTAACAGCACTGAATGTTTGAAATCTAAAGATGGTGACTTATTAATGAGACAGAGTATATAGGGGAATTGTATGATGATAATAGACCAGATGTAGAACTGCAGACCAACAATGATGGTCAACCAATAATGACTACAGAAGTTGAGGATGCAATACATCATATGAAGAAAGGAAAAGCACTCGGGCCAGACAACATCTCACTGGAAGAAATCGAAGCACTGGGAGATTTTGGAATTGAAATAATAACTAAACTTTTAAATGATATTTACAATAGTCGGTATATTCCAAATGACCTTCTAAAATCCATATGTATAGCTCTGCCTAAGAAACCAGGCACTATAAAATGTGAAGACCATCGCACAATAAGTCATATGAGTCACATGACTAAGATTTTACTGAGAATAATTATGAGAAGAATAAGAAACAAAATTAAAACAGAAATCAGCGATGAACAATGTGGATTTGTAGAAGGAAAAGGTACAAACAATGCCATAAACATCCTAAGGACATTGTCAGAAAGAGCTATAGAAGTAAAGACTGATTTGTACATGTGCTTCATAGACTATACAAAAGCATTTGACTGTGTGAAGCATGAAGAAGTAATCAAACTGTTAGAAAAATTAAACATTGATAGGAAAGATCTACGAATAATAAAGAATATGTATTGGCAGCAAACAGCAGCTATAAGAATTAACAACTGTTTAGGTACATTTCAAAGCATAAAGAGGGGCGTACGACAAGGATGTGTACTGTCACCTGATTTGTTTTCAATATACAGTGAATATATAATGAGATCTTTAATTGTTATGCCCGGAATTGTGGTTGGTGGGCACAATATAAACAATTTACCTTATGCTGATGACACAGTCTTGATAGCAACAAGTCAGAAAGAACTACAGGAAATGATAGACATTGTGGTGTTAGAAAGTGGAACAATAGGCCTCAGTTTGAATAATGGGAAGACAGAAGTAATGGTGGTATTAAAGAAACGAATTATTCCTAAGTGTGTAATAAAAGTTGATGGTGTTATTTTAGGACAAGTACAGATATTTAAGTATCTGGGCACATGGATAACATCAGATGGAAGATGCAAAACTGAGATAAGAAACAGAATAGGATATGCAAAAACTGCATTTTATAAAATGAAAAACATCTTGGGCAATACATCCTTGTCATTGAGAGATAGAAAAAGAATTCTTGCTTGCTACATACATCCAGTTTTAAAATATGGCTGTGAATTCTGAACAATCGGTAAGCAGACCAAACAATTTCTAGAGGCGTCAGAGATGTGGTTTTACAGAAGAATGCTTAGAATACCTTGGACAGTTAAAAAGAGCAACCAAGAGGTTTTGAAAGAGGCGGGAGCCGGAAGACAACTTATCACAGACATCAGAAGGAGACAGTCATTATTTTTCGGCCA
>CAJHNH020006979.1:188751-251251 GCA_905116865.2 Candidula unifasciata | reverse complement strand
TTTCAAACAATCATTGTTAGATACTCTTTAAATTTTTTGTCAGGAACTTATTTTCGAATCACATATGGCTAAACACGTGTTTAGCCTAATGTTCTATGTGCCTGCAGAGTTTTGGTCACACGAACCACAAGGAACTACAACTTGGTGACTGCCCTGGTAATGATGGTTAGTACAAGCTCACTATTTGTTGTTGCGATGACGGCAACCGTACTGGTAGACATGGTTGGATCTTGCACAGTAAGTTCACAGAATATGTATTTCTCTTGCGATTGGCAATTACTGGTTATAAGCTCGTGTGTAAGAGTATGTGTGTGTGTGTGTTTGCATTTGGGAGCCACATTTTGTGTGACAATGTCTGTGTGCATATGTAAGTGCATTTAGCAAGGAACCATAAGAGCTAGACATGGTGATGATGACAACGATAAAGAAAAACAAGAAGACGAAAGTTTGGTCGATCTGGGAACCAATGTCGTATTTGGAACACATCTGAATCGATGCAGACCCTGACTCTTCAGGTCAGCAGGCAAAAACATCTAGCCTCTACACCACCCCGTCTTTCCCATATATGGTTATATTTATATCAGTCAATCAGTCAGTCAATTATTCCTTCAGGTCCATGATTGCAGAACGTGCAGAACTGACTGATTGGCTTTCTACCCCACCAGGACATCACACAAGTGATAAACACCCAATGGCACAACGTGCAGAACGTCGTTCTCGTCACTTCACGCCTGAAAGTCTCTCTTTCTCTGGCCAATTCTTCAGTCCGTATGCTTCTATAGCCAACGCATCTCCAAGGTCATGAAATCACCTGCCGGTCTCTGCCTCGCTTCCCAGAAACTGCTCCTTCCTTCGCCGTTCTCTCAGGCTACCATGTCGGCCAGGTTCGCAAGCATTTATTATATTTACTACCGCAATCATTTAAAGTACACTTTTGCTAGAGTTATATCCCTTTGAATATTTCTTTTCTGTTATGTCCCTTACATTACTTTTAAAAATTACATTTCATTGCTATCTTCACTTTACACAGACTTCTCTTCTACCGTGATGATGCAGGGCTTGTTGTACAGGTCCGTGACAAATATTCTATCCAAAAACACACTAAGCCGAACACCCACAGAGCATACACAACACTCTTTAATGTAAAGCACAGGCTAACATGAGGTAGTTAAAGTCGAAAGATGTGGGCCACTTACCCAAAACGATAGCCGTGATGGCTTTACAAATCACCATACACGCCTTTCCGTTTCCTGGATAATACTCTGGTCTAGACCTACACTGCTCCTAATAAGCTCTTGTCCTGTGACTATGGACTCCATCCACCAGGATAGCGCAAAGACTGCAAAGTGTGGGGGACAGTGTGTAAAGATAGATAATATCTCAACAGCCAGTTCAAACTAACCATAGCTACCAGAATACTTCAACAGCTACTTACGTTACACATTATACGGATCACTTTCTCTGTCAAACGCTATACAACACAGACGGACTACAATAACCAAACTAAACACATAATCACAAGCTATCGGTCATTACAGAATCACCACAACACTCTAGAGCTCTAAATCGAAAAGCTATCAGATATATCCTGTCTCATTTCCAACAGTCCACTCTCCTTTGTCCGGTCTCACCATATACATGACAACAGGAAACCACGATAAGATAAATTTTCATAAAATACAATATTTTTTGGGGGGATGGGGGGGGGGGGGTGTTTTTTGTTTTTAAGTGTAGGGGGCCTGACAGGGTGAGGTTTTATTTTTTTAAATCACTTTGTCACCGAGGTCGACCCGGCTTTGAGTGGGTACCAGATGCAATCCTGGAAAGTTTCAAAGTTATGCTGACCAAACCACCCACTAAGTGATGCTTGGATGTCGTAAGAGTTGCCTAAATGGGAGCTTTCTTTCGAAGACGTAGTGCATCTGCCTAAGAGGCAAGGAATCAACAGTCTGCATACAAACAAACGGATGCACACGAAACGCCAAGGTTCTGGAACAGAAATGCAGTCCAGAAGTGGACGAACAGCCAGAACTTTCTTCCGGAGTTTACATCCGGTGAACGCGAAGAAGAAGTAGAAGAAGTAAGTCATAAATGGTAAAAAAAAAAAAAAAAAATTCCAAGACTATAGCAACTTGAAAATCGTTAAATTGTTTTCACATACACTGTCGATTTATTTTTTAACATGTTTTCCACCAACATTAATGAACCTGTCACATCGTTTTGTCAATCTTCTCAAACCTGCATAAGAGACCATGTCTGTTTTTTTATTTTTTTTTATTACACCGACAGGTCAAGAAATCTTGCAGGTCCGGCGGTAGTATATGTTACAGACACGAAGATAAAAAATGTTGCGGCGGGTGGATTTGTGCCTACACAGGCGACGACAAGAACACGCGCGAGCCGATGGGAATTTGCAAAGTCTACTATTTTCAATGGTAAGTATTCTCAGCGTGTTCTGGTGCAGAAGTGGACGAACAACCACAACTTTACTGCCACTAAACACAAAGAAGCAATATATGTTTATGGTCGGTCTCTAGTGAGATAGAGTGATTTGTTCAAACAGGACATGAATGATACAGGTAGAATCTTGGGAACAGTGTTAAACAGACCATATTTAGCTGTGTGGGTGTTAATAAACATACTCCTACCACTATATACGCTATCCTTCGGCTCAGTATCGTTGTGATCCTATCTCAATATAACTGTGATCATATCCCAGTAGGATTGTAATCCTATTGTAGGGAGGCTGTAATCCTCTCTCGGTGTAACTATAATCCTATCTCAGAATCACTGTAAACCTATCTCTGTATACCTACAATATTATCTCAATATGACTGTAATCCTATCTCAGTATAACTGTGATCATATCCCAGTAGGATTGTAATCCAATTGTAGAATGGCTGTAATCCTCTCTCGGTGTAAATGTAATCCTATTTCAGAATAACTGTAAACCTGTCTCTGCATACCTACAATATTATCTCAATATGACTGTAATCCTCTTTCAGTGTAACTCTAATCCTATTTCAAAATAAATGAAATTATTTCTCATAATGACTATAATCTTATCTCGGTATAACTGATTGTGCGATCACATATGACTGTTGGCAATCCTATATAATAATGACTAACTGTACAAATACAGCCATATTATAACTATGATCCTATCTCAATATAACTGTTAACTTATCTTAGCTTAAATGTTATCCTATCTCAGTGTGATTAACTCTAATCCGTACTCAGAATTACTCTAATCCTATCTCAGTCAACAAGCTATAATCATATGCCATCATAACTGTAATCCTGTATCAGTACAACTGTAATCTTATCTCATTTCAACTGTAATCCTTTTTTTAGTTTAACTGTAATCCTCTCTCAGAATAACTAACTGCAATTCTTTCTCAACTCACAGACACCCGCTGCTCCAGCCAATACTTCAGCTGTGGTAACATATATCGAGACAGTTTCACTAGGATATCTCCAGCAACAACAACAACAACAACAAATCAAGCGGCAGTCAACACTGCATGTAATGGCTTTCCCTTCACCTCCGCCAACTCATTTGCCAGGTATCAGGAAGCATCAAAAATGTCAATGACACTTACCAACAACTTAACCATTAAATCACCAATCAAATATTATTTCTTTTCGATTGGAAGTGTGTTATCATTCTTTCTTTTTCTGTCATTGTGAAATGTGAAGTCGTGATTGTAACCGACTCAGGAAGCATGCTGAGGAAGGTGAGGACATGCATGCTTCGTGCAGAGTGGCATGTTTCGCTTTGAAGGTCACGGGTAAGGAGCCTTGTCTGGATCTTTTTTCTGGGACACGCCGGTGTGTTGGAAAGTGAACAAACGGACAGACTGGCTGGCTTTGCACAGCTTGGTGGATTACTTCATCATCATCATGTAGCAGGTCCTTTGCATAACGTCGCTCTCATCACAGTTTGCCTGTAAGAAACTCGGTCTCTTGCCAGTTCTCCCCCCTCATGAACTTTCACACTCAAGGGCACAGGATATAAGTGATTATATCCTGTGCCCATCTTCATGTTGGTCGACCACTGCCCCTCCTTCTTGTTGGTGGATTACCTACTGAGGCATAAAAAGCAGACGTTGTTAGGGCTTTGTGGGAGAATGTGTACATTTGGGGGAAGCAATAGGATCACCACAGTCTGTGAGAGTGATGCAGTGAGAACTGACGAGGGAATCTGGCCGATACTCGACGCTCAGAGGAAAAACAACACGGACGTATAATTAGAATGCTGCAGGCACCAGTAGTATTAGAATTTAGCGTTGGCTTATCATCATCACCACCACCATCATAATCAACACCATCATCATCACCATTATCATCATCATTATAATCACCACCATCATCATCATCATCATCACCATTATCATCATCACCACCATCATCCTCATCACCACCACCATCATCATCACCACAACCATCATCATCATCACCATTAGCATCATCATCACCACCACCACCACCATCATCATCACCATTATCATCATCACCACCACCATCATCATCACCATTATAATCATCACCAACACCACCATCATCATCATCAACACCAACACTACCATCATTATTATCATCACCGCCATCGTCTTCAACATCACCATTATCATCTTCACCATCACCACTACTACCATTATCACCGCCATCAAAATCATCACTATCACCATCACCATAACCATCAACATCATCATCACCAACCACCATGATCATCAACGCCAACACCACCGCTATCATCATCATCATCACTAGCAACACTATAATCTCCTTTGTTATGGGCGGGGGAGAAGGGGGTGTCAGTTTGTTATCCAGTGCTTGATAGGCAGCAATGACTAACATTACTATGTGTCGATGTAGATCTTTATATGCTCATTCCATATCCTCCCCGGGCACCCTCTTGTTTTCACACCAGACTGCACCTGTGCTGATAGTTCTTGCTGTATTCTAACGCCTAGACTGGTCCAATATGAGCCAGAAGTGAGCTAGTGTGTATACGGACGGTCCAAGGGGAGAACCATTTTTGGAAGACAAATCTGACTCCAGCGGATTTAAATCCTCGACCCACAGACCGACAGGCGAGTGTCTAATCAGAACACCAATGTGGCTGTCTGAGAAACAGAGACCGGAGAAAATTGAAACTAGGCACATTCAAAATTCCGAATTTTTGCTCACATTATTCATTTTGCAATTATTCATTCAAGGGCTATTACTCGTCACTCAATTATGCACACAATATCACCCATCGTTAAAACTAACGTTAGTCTCCCCTTGGACCGTCCGTATACACACTAGCTCACTTCTGAATGGCAGTTCCTGAGCCCTGTGGCTTCGCACAAGGCTATGGGAATGTTCCGCAATGACGTTGATATCGCTTGTTGCATACTTCAGCACGCCAGGGCTTTTAACACTCCAAAAACATGGAGAGATTCTGTCTAAATCAACCCCCCTAGAGAGTTCTGCAATCTCTGTCAACGGTGTTGTGTGCAATAGATGGGTATATGAAAGGAAAGTTCATTATTGAACGTAAACACTTGGTGCGGTGCAGGACACATTGAACGCAATGTGAAGAGAGAGAAAAACGGTTGGCTCCAAGTCCCCGGAGAGGAAGGATGCGGTGATGAAGGTTCTAGTCTGGGTGTTGCCAGACTAGTCCTGCACACCCGCATGTTACGCTGGCGTTAGGCATACAGGCTATCGGCGAGAGATGCCGCAGAGGCCGGGCCAGCGTGACAGAAGCTCGTGTGGTGAGATGGGAGATCTCAAGTACGTGTCAGGCCGCAGACGGAAGGTCTGGATAATCTTCACAATGTATTGTGCATCGGCCTGTATGATCTTTCTAGTGACAGTGTACCCAAGGGGTGGGTGTCATAGAGACAGACACGTACTCACGAGCAGTGGGTTTGCACGAGCAGGTAATGTTTGCTCGTTGTTAACCACGGAACAGGGTGGTAGTAGAAGTAGCCCAGAGCGTCCGGAGTGTGTGTTGCCTTGCCAGTAGGAATGACTGTGGCAGTATAGAAATTCATGTGGATTCATTGTCTTGGTTTTGAAATACATTAATTATATTTTGACGTTCAACATGTATCCAGCGTCCTTTATTGCTGTTGGGCGGGAGTGGTGACTTTGATCTGTTACACTATTAAGCATACCTGGATACTTGGCAAGTGTGCGGTGCATCAAGCGAGCATTTCCCTCGTGTCAAACGGCATTCTCTTTCTCGTAAATGCAAGACATCACAGAAACCAAACAACAGAGCGGGACACACTTGTAACCTTCAGGAAGGTCGACCAGCCCCACAAACTTGTGAATAAAAAGTAAGCTACTCTATTAGGGGAGACAAACGTGAAACTAACCCACCTATCTTGGATTTAGTAATTTAACGAATTATCGCCCTCTTTACACTGGATCACATAGATACTAATTTGGACTGCCGATTATATACCATTTTCAAAATCATTGTTACTATTAAGCATTTTAACAAGGTTTGGCTACTTAGGAACGCCCACCTCACTTTGCTTAGACAATCTGGAGATCTTGGTTCTTGAGATCTCATGGGAAGCGAAACGAGATGTGTAGCTGGTGTTTGATAATCACTGTTAAAATGACTTCGTGTTGTGGAGATAGTGAATGAGAGTAACTGTTGAGATGACTTCTCGTTCTGTAGCTGGTGTTAAATACTAACTGTTGAGATGACTTCGTGTTGTATAGCTAGTGTATGATACTTACTGTTGAAATGACTCTCGTTTGGTGTAGCTGGTGTATGATAGTAACTGTTAAGATGAATTTGTGTTGTGTAGCTAGTGTATGTTAGTAACTGTTTAGATGACATCATGTTGTGCAGCTAGTATATGATAGTAACTGTTGAGATGACTTCGTGTTGTGTAGCCGGTGAATGACAGTAGCTGTTGAGACGATTTCGTGTAGTGTAGCTAGTGTATGATAGTAACTGTTGAGATGACTTCGTGTTGTGTAGCAAGTGTATGATAGTAACTGTTGAGATGACATCATGTTGTGTAGCTAGTGTATGATAGTAACTGTTGTGATGACTTCGTGTTGTGTAGCTAGTGTATACTAGTATATGTTGAGATGACTATGTGTTGTGTAGCTAGTGTATGATAGTAACTGTTGAGAGGACTTCGTGTTGTGTAGCCAGTGTATGACAATAACAGTTGAGATGACTTCGTGTTGTGTAGCTAGTGTATGATAGTAACTGTTGAGATGAATTCTTGTTGTGTAGCTGGTGTGTGACAGTAACTGTTGAAATGACTTCATGTTGTGTAGCTAGTGTATGATAGTAACAGTTGAGATGACCTTGTGTTGTGTAGCAAGTGTATGAAAGTAACAGTTGAGATCACCTTGTGTTGTGTAGCTAGTGTATGATAGTAACTGTTGAGATGACTTCGTGTTGTGTAACTAGTGTATGATAGTAACTGTTGAGATGACTACGTGTTGTGTAACTAGTGTATGATAGTGACAGTTGAGATGACTACGTGTTGTGTAACTAGTGTATGATAGTAACTGTTGAGATGACCTTGTGTTGTGTAACTAGTGTATGATAGTGACAGTTGAGATGACCTTGTGTTGTGTAGCTGTTGTATGAACCTAATGGTTGTAGTTGTTATTCGTCCATCACAGGTGATGACGACCAGTCCTGTAATCCACTTGTAATTGAGTTAGGTTTTGTAAGAACGTAGATGGTTGAAAAGACCAACTGAAAGTTCTTGAGCAGTGTGGACAGGAATTTGAGGCCGCATCTCTGAGGTTTAAGGTTTGAACAAATGATCAACATCATGGCACACTGATAGTACCCCATAAGAGCTCCGTTCTTTCTTCTAACTCAAGTCAGGGTCCGAAGAAGCTCAGCAGAGTGCACAGGCTCTGTAGCACCGGCGAGAATTCTGAAATACTTTGGGTAGATTTTTAACTCAACATTTTTTGTCCGGGCAGCGCCGTTAGGCTACCCTTTTCGATTTCCAACTGTCAAGAGATTGTTAGGTGCTCAGAATGCACACGGGCGTCCGATCTCACTACCCAGAGAGCAGGACATTTACTAGAAGTCCAAGTCCACATGAATAAATCCCACCCCTTACCGGGGATTAAACTCGGAACCTCTAGCACTCGAGGCGGACACCAGGCCTCGAGACCACGCAGCCCCTTAGCCGCATTTCTATGGCGATTTGCTTTAGCGTCTCTCCTGGCTTGTCTTTTCTGAATCGCTGCTGCAGATCTAGCAGCGTCACGGACCACAGTTTCTCAGCTGGGCCAAAGAGATCCCTTACTTCTGTTGGTAGATCCTGATGATCTAGCGGACACAGCCATTACAGGGACTCCCCTGTGTGGGTTCCAGGACCCTATTGTGGGGCGACAAGAATTGACCCCCTAAAAATGATCCCAAAAGCCTACTAATCATGGGTGTTTCTTTCGAAGTCGCAATACATTCATATAATAAAGATCTGTAAAACGAATGTGCACGCGAAATTCAAATTCCTGAAAAAGACCAAAATCCAAGTACGACAGACAAAAGGGCAGTAGTTTATAACCAGAAGCCGTAGTGGTGTAACGGTTAGACGCTCGCGTTTGGATCAAAAGGTGGTAAGTTTAAATACTAACAAAATCTTCTTTTTCTTCTTTCGTTCGCTTGATATTGATTATCTATATCAGCAATTTTGTCTCTAGTATAAACTTCACTATCGTGTAATTCACTCTGCGACCCGTAAAGCTTTACTTGCAGCGATGTTTCTCTTGGTCAAAAGTTTTGCCTTGATAAGTTGTATTTAGGACAGTCATGGGAGACGTGATGTGTTGTCTCAGGTGCCAATCCACATGTGCACATGACTGATTCAGCAATTTTAAATTGTGTGTACGTGTGGCTGCGAAGTCGATTGTGTCCTGTTCTAAGGCGTAGGATAATGACTTGCTCTGGTCGTTACATAAATTAAAAAAAAAAAAAAAAAAGACCTAGGCTCGCAGCTCGATTCAGTCTTAAAAGGGCACCAGGTAAAGTCCTGGGAAGAAAAGGCTCTAGGCGTGATTCCTGGGCTTATGAGGATAGACATATTTTTGTGGACTAAAACTGTGTGGGTGGTGTGGTCAACAAGGCGCCGGCTGCCTTTACCTTTTAGGACTTTATACCTAATACCGATGTGAGGTTGTGTTGACCTGGGGATCAAGGCTACGTTAAAAAAATATCCAGCATCATGTGGAGTAGAGCCCAAAAGCTCAATAGTAAACAGTACAGAGGCGCTAACAGAGATCTTTACTGTCGGAAATGAACGATGCGGTGAAGAGGGAACAGGCGATCTGGCCGACGGGCATACAATCAGACTGTTACCAGTACGTGGGGGCTACGTGGTCTCGATGCATGGCGTCCGCCTCGAGTGTTGAAGGTATCGAGTTCAGGTCCTGGTCAAGGCTAGAATTTTTACACGTGCACCTAGTAATTCCACCTGCTCTGTGTGTGGTAAGACAGGACACCCGTGTGTATTTTTGCGAACGCATAAAAAAAAAAAACAACTTTTAGTTGTTGGATAAAGAAAATAGTAGCCTAACGGCGCTGCCCGGGCAAAATTTGGAGTTAATAATCTATGCAAAATATTTCAGGATCCTCACCGATGTTACGGATTTCGCGCCCTGCGCTGAGATTCTTCAGATTCAGACTTGAATTAGAAGTAAAACGGAGCACTTATGAGTTACTACCCTTGTGCCATGATATTGATCTGTTGTTTAAACCTAAACTTGAACCTGTTACCAGTACCATCAAAACTATAATTATGTACTTGCTGCTGAAGCTGATGACGGGGCACTTCTGAGAATAACCTGAGGATAGGGACGTTGACAGTAATTATTTAGATAACTTTCCGAGTTGTGGCTGATGACAAGTTGATAGTAAATAAAGATTGCCTGGCTTTTGTTGGTAAATCCAGCTGAGCTAATGGGTGTAATCAATACTTGTGTTTGCACGGCCGTGTTGTATTCAGCATTGTGGTGAATTGATGGATGACACGTAGCACAAGCTGAAGAGAATCCTGCACGTAAGAACGATCAGGGCACCTGGATGACGCTCAACACTCAGAGGGGAAAGACGAGACGGACATACAGTGGGACTGTTACCGGTAGCATTGGACTTGGAACTCTTCTTAACATGGAAACTCGGCGTTACGTCTCCATCTTCAACAGCCAGCGAAAAGAATCCATGTGCGATGGTGCCTGAAGCAGTGTGGTTTGTGTTTCCGTGTAGCCTTTTCCCAAAGTGTTGTTTATTAGTCCTGTATCACTCCACGCTGTACCATTCTCTTCAGCGCTTTGTTAAAATCCATTCAGATTCACAACACGAGTGTGTGCCAAAACGAAGGAAATAATAGGAGAAGACGTGACACGTGTGCCCAGACTTCTAAAACACAACTCCAGTTACAGCCTACGCATAGTTCAACTGACAACTATAACTTTTTCGAGTGTTCGAACCTGCATCTCCTGTTTCAACCAGCCAGTCTTCATAACAACTTATATCTACAACACGTTGTGTTTCAAAATGGGGATCCATCTAACCACGTTCATAGTTGCTTGAATTCGGTGAGAGGACGAGAACCAGTATTTCCAATGTGGTATCGCCATAGACAGCAATTGACAAGAAAGGTCCTCAAATTTCATCTTCTTATTGAAGAAGACGTTTCAAGCGGATCCTGTCAGTCACACTCGCCATCGCCATGGGCTGTGACTGGCATGTGTCTCTGCAGCACAATATAACACTATTGTCTTTAGAGACAGAATGGTGTCGATAACAACAAGAGGAACATAGCTATATATATATTGCTCGCCCTCTTCATAAACATAACACTTTCAGAGTTGATAATGAATTTCTCATCAAGTACGGTGAACAATGAAACAGACTCCTGCGTTTTATTATCCAATTTTGGATCGTACATTGTGTATATTTCGGTAATCATCAGTTTTCTGACAATCTGTGAATGTTTAGTTGTGATTTCCGTGACATGTTTGACCAAAAATGTGCACGGAAACACGAATGTTTATGTTGTATCTTTGGCTGTGAATGATTTATTGTTAGCAATAGCATTTATTGGCAATAATGTGTTTCTTTTGCCATTTCATTTACCGTTGTTCGTGAATTCAAAGATGCTTTTATGTTTGATTTCTGGGTTATCGTCAGGAACTACAAACATGTCTGTGGTACATCTCGGAGTTATAGCAGTAGATCGATACATTCAAATTACCTATCCGTTTTACTACATGAAGGCAATGACTAAGATGCGTGCCTATCTAGTCGTGCTTTGCTTGTGGTTAAGTTGTCTCATATTTATCATCATCCCTCCCATAGTCTTCTACGATGATAAGTATCACAGACGGTGTATTCTAATACACCAACCATTTGCATATTTAATTATTCAAATATCTTCGTACTTTTCAAGTATCACTTTAGTTTTTATCTGTTACCTTAAAATCGCTCACGTAGCTTTCAGACACAAGCGATCAACCATCTCTCGCAGATTTAACTCTGACGTTTCGCAAACTGATACCTCAGGTACAGAAAATATAAAGGCGGCTTTAAGAAGTGTGAAGTTTTTCTTGCTAATGTTTGGTATCTTGTTCATTTGTACATTTCCTCCGTACGTCGCCACTATTTTTGGTTTGACGTACGATATCTCAGATAACTTTTTTACCGGCTTCTTCACCCTGGTACCTATCCATTCAGTCATCAATTTTCTCATCTACTCCTACATGAACAAAGACTTTTCTGCTTCGCTTGTGAAAATATTTAAAGAAATCAAGAGACGTTGTCAAGACAACAGATATGTGTAATTTTTGTCGTAAAGTGAACGTTAAGATTCAACTGCTGTTGCAATTTCAACAAAGGGAAATATTTATTACACAGAAGAGATGTAACTTGAACTGAAACACACACACACAGACACACACACAGACCCACACACACAGACACACACACACACAGACACACACACACACACACACAGATATTTAAGTGTTACTGTAAAAACAACAGAGATGGGTAACTCCTGCAGCGAAGACGCATAAAAGACAGAATTTGTGCTGTAGAAGTACATGAAAGATGTGTTATTTTGTTGAGACACCTAAAAGCTATAATTTACTTTGCGAAAACATCTGGAAGACGTAATTTTTGATGTGAAGACATCTGAGTGATGTAATTTTTGTTTAAAAAATAAAATCCAAGAGATTTAGATTTTATTCACAGACAAAAAAAAAAAATATAAGATGTCAATTTTGTTGTAAACACACCTGAAAAATTTAAGATTTTTTTTAAAGATAGCCGTCAGATGTAATGTTTGTTATAAAGACACATGAACGATGTCATTTTACAGTAAAGATACGTAATTTATGTTGTAAAGACACATGAAAGATGTTATTTTGCTGTAAAGACACGTAATTTCTGTTGTAAAGACAATAAAAGATATCATTTTGCTGTAAAGACACATAATTTATGTTCTAAAGACACATGAACGATATCAGTTTGCTGTAAAAACACGCAATTTATGTTGTAAAGACTCACACACGACGTCATTTTGCTGCAGACACTCAAAATACGTAATTTAGGTTGTACAGGTAGAGTAAGGAATGAATTGATCCTTCATTCTACTGTATCCACTGCGGATTGCAGACTGGAAGACCAACACTGAGTGACTCAAAGAATCACTGCTGTGATCCAAGAAGAGTAAGTCCTAAATACCCCATTCAACCTCCAGATAAGTCATCGCCGGCGCACAAACACCAGTCTGCTGGATTTTGCAATCTTGTTCGCGTAATGATTACTGAAATGTTTATTATTGCAGTGAAAGAGCTATAAAAACTGCAACAATTGCTGCAGAACAAAAGGTGATAAATAATTTTTTGGGGCAATGTAAAGGCTTGTTACTTTGCGTTGTAATATTTCTATTGATGAAAGAATCACAGACAAAAATATTTTTTGCTGTGACTTTTCAATTGCTCTTGCAAAAGAGGTGATGTGGCAAAATATTATGCCGATTGCATTTTGTAACTTTAGGGAGCGGTCTGAGCTTAACAGGTACCGTAACGGCTAATAAACTAAGGAATCTCTGACACGGAAGAGATAGGAGATGTCAGACCACGCTGAGATATGCAGGGAGATTCTGATTGTCAAGCTTGAAACTTGACAACAAGAGTTCTAGGAGCAGGTGTATAAATCTTTCAGCTAGATAAGCAGCCCGTTGCGAGTCTGACTCGTAATCCAACGTACCGCGATCGAAACCTGAGTGGGCTGCGTGGATTTTTATCGTGGTATGGGACGTCGCAGGTCGACCCAGCCTCAAATGGGTACCAGGACAGGCTGTCCTGGGAAAGTAAAGACGGCCGGCGTAATGCTGACCACATTACCTACCGAGTTCCGATTGGTCTGTAAAAATATGGGTGCTCTTCCCATATGCCAGATGCGCCTAAGGGCGTGTAAAGGGATCTTTACTTTTTATTACTTTTTTAGACAAGCAGCCAACGTGAGAGATAGACACGCTTTCAGAAGGGCAGTTGTAACCATAAATCATGTGGATAACACATGCCAAGGGTACTTAAGGCAGACAGTTCAGGCCGCCAAGCATGAAAACTGACGAGAGATTAGAAGGTAGAAGAGAATCGACAGATGACAGGTGACATAAATGACAAATTGGTCAGGGAAAAAGAAAAAAGGATAAAAGAGAGCTGGAAAAGGAGAAAAGGCAGGAAGGAGAGTCAGCTCTGGAGGAGTGACGCGAGGACCGTGAAGATGGGTGGTCGACAAGAACTTGCGTTTGTGAATAGAGAGTTGACTAGATGGTCGGGAGTACACTTGTTAAGCTTTGCTAGAAGAGATATTTCTACAGGACGTTAAGAGGGACTTAAGAAACAGTCGAGAAGAGTTAATAACCTGCTCGTAATGAATAACTTAAAAATCATAGCAACTTGAATTGAAGTTATGAATCATCATTGTGTTAAGGAACTTATCGTCATATATGAATAGCCAGCAATAATATAATGTAGTTTTCGTGCTTTTGTTAAAAAAAAAAAAATATATTCGTTCTGCTTGCATCGACATTATATTGCTGAATAAACATTTGTTGGATCACTGGCTGTGTTGATAAACACAAGAACACTATCTGACCACTTGTCCTTTAGGCATGCTTACTTCTGGGGAGTATGGAGATTAACCTGGCCATCCATCGAGCCCTCCGTCAGGTTCAATAATGCTCAAATTCTTCTTCTTGGCTTTCGTTGCTGAAACTCAGGCGGAAAATTGTGGTTGTTTATCCCGCTAGGAATTTAGTCATGTTCCCGAAACTAAGTTTTGCATACACACCCGTTTCACATATCTGACTTACATGTATGCAGACTGTTGTTTCATTGCCACTCATGTAGATGCACCCCGCCTTCGAAGGATGTCCTCAGTTAGTCCACTTCTACGGCATGCTTGTTGAGGAGGTAGTGGGTCTATTCCTTGTTTTTCTGCATAGTAGGATCTCGTAACACAGACGCGGAAATCCGCGGATTCGAAGAGAAGATCTTAAGGCCACATACAAACCTCTATTATAAGTGAATGACACTGTTTTCGACGCCTTTCGGGCGTATTGGGTATTGATCACTAGACCTACATTTTATAGACTAACGCCACAGGATGGGTGAAGTGGTCAGCATCAGGCCGGCCGCCTTTACAACCCGGGACTGGTCCCCACTCAAGGCTGGGTCGACCTGAAAAATCCTCTACTCTGGATCTCATTATTATTGAATAGTCCTTCTTTAGGAAAACGAACAGACAGATAGTTTGGATAGCTCTGCATCACTTTGAGATGAGTTGTTTCATGACGAGCTAGATGCTGTACGGGTTCTTTGGAGCGAGTGAACAGTGCGGATTTACAAATAGATTATCACGGTCTGAGGAGAATGGAGCTGCGAGAGGAGACCTGGAGCTGTGGTCAACGATCAACACAAATGGAAAGGCGAGACGGATATACAATCAGATCCTTCCTGGTATCATCGGCCTAATAACTCTGCAGTTGCTGCTGAAGGTGAAGACAGAGCGCTTATGTGACTGTCCCGTTTGTGATGGTGTTGAGTTTTAATCCAGCATTCTTCTTCTTCTTCTTCTTTTTTAAAGTCTATAGCCATGTCTATCCACAACTTTCTGTCTCGTGTACTTTCAATAAACTGACGCAGTCGATCTCCCATGACATGATGTCAAACTGTCCAGCATCTGTTCTCTCGGTCTCCCTCTGCCTCTCCTCCTCTCCAACCTTCCCACTGTCATGATGTACTACAGTTTTCTCCTTATTTCAACCTCCAGTCCTTAATAATTGGTAAGATGTGACTGGAGTGGTCAATTGTGTGTGTGGGTGTTTTTTTGTGTGTGTATGTGTTTGTGTGTGTGTATCAACTGTCATGTGGAGCTTCGACACGTCACATGTGTTGAGGTCCCACTACCTACATCTGGATAAATATTCGACACCCCAGCATTAAGGACAAAGTCCATTTTAGCTCCGTCTCAGTCAGTCTTTTAACCACTTTTATCAGTTCATAAAAAAATCAATAAACAAATCAGTCAGTCTCTCAATCACATTTATCAATTCATCAAGAAGAATGCTACAGACAAGTGGAATACCTTGTACGGAGGGAAAAAACAGCTTGTGAAAACATGCAAACTTTACTACATGGCATTGGGCCAAAAAGCGAAAGCTCATTCGCCGCTGGATCGATAACAACAACAACAACAACAACAACAACAATCAGTTCATCAAATATTTAGTAAATAAATCGGTAAGTCTACCAACCACTTTTATCAGTTCATCAAATAATTAATAAATGAATTAATCAGTCTATCAACCACTTTTATCAGTTCATCAAGTAATCAAAAAATGAATCAATCAGTCTATCAACCACTTTTATTAGCTCAACAAATATTCCAAAAATAAATCAGTCTATCAAACACTTTTATCAGTTCATCAAATAATCAATAAATGAATCAATCAGTCTATCAACCACTTTTATCAGTTCATCACATAATCAATAAATGAATCAACCAGTCTATCAACCACATTTATTAGCTCAATAAATATTCAAAAAATAAGTTAGTAAGTGTACCAACCACTTTTATCAGTACACGAAATAATCAGTAAACAATCAGTTAGTCTATCAACCACTTTTATCAGTTCATCAAACAATCACAATAAATAAATCAGTTAGTCTATCAACGATTTTTATCAATTAATCTAATAATCAATAAATAAATGAGTAGGTCTACCAACCACTGTTTATCAGTTCATTAAAAAATCAATAAATAAATCAGTCAGTCTTCCAGCCACTTTTATCAGTTCATACATTAATCAATTAATCATTCAATTAGTATATAAATCACTTTTATCAGTTCATCAAAAAAAAATCAACTAATAGATCAATAAGTCTACCAACCACTTTTATCAGTTCATCAAATATTCAATAAATAAATCAGTAAATCAACCACTTTTTTTTCAGTTCATCAAAAAATCAATAACTAATAAGTCACTCTATCAACCAATTTTGAACAACCTATCTGATGATCAAAAAATCATTGCACAAAACATGATCAGTATCGTAAAGACAGTGTGTTACCCATGCATCATAATTCCTCATACGGCATGCTTTGTTCACTCTGAAAGACAGGTAGCTAACAACAGTATGTTTGGAACAAACCACGCTGTAGAAGCTGAGAAAGAGAACTTCTTTGTGTGTCCAATTGTCGGAGCTACTCTCCTAGACCAGCTGCCAGCTACCCTCTAAGCACCTGCTGTTAAATAATGTATCCTATACCCGCTGACTGCCCGTTGTTGTGCATCATCAAGTATCTTGCTAACTGACGTAGGCAATCAACTCTTTCCGCAATCTGTGAGGCGATGTTTTGTGTCTTTGAGGTTGGACCTTTCTGTGAGGCGATGTTTTGTGTCTTTAATGTTTGAACTTTCTGTGAGGCCATGTTCTGTGTCTTTAATGTTTGACCTTTCTGTGAGGCGATGTTCTGTGTCTTTAGGGTTGGACCTTTCTGTGAGGCGATGTTTTGTGTCTTTAATATTTGACCTTTCTGTCAGGTGATCTTTTGTGTCTTTAATGTTTGACATTTCCGTAAAGTGATGTTTTGTGTCTTTAATGTTTGACCTTTCTGTGAGGCGATGCTTTGTGTCTAAGGTTCAACCTTTCTGTGAGGCGATGTTTTGTGTCTTTGAGGTTGCACGTTTATGTTAGGCGATATTTTGTGTCTTTAAAGTTGACTTTTCTGTGAGGCGATGTTTTGTGTCTTTGAGGTTCGACCTTTCTGTGAGGTGATGTTTTGTGTCTTCAATGTTTGACCTTTCTGTGAGGCGATGTTCCGTGTCTTTGAGGTTCGACCTTTTTGTGAGGCGATGTTTTGTATCCTTGACGTTCGACCTTTCTGTAAGGCGATGTTTTGTATCCTTGACGTTCGACCTTTCTGAGAGGCGATGTTCTGTGTCTTTGAGGTTCAACTTTTCTGTGAGTCGATGTTCTGTGGCTTTTAGGTTCGACCTTTCTGTGAGTCGATGTTCTGTGGCTTTTAGGTTCGTCCTTTCTGTGAGGCGATGTTCTGTGTCTTTTAGGTTCGACCTTTCTGTGAGTCGATGTTCTGTGGCTTTTAGGTTCGACCTTTCTGTGAGTCGATGTTCTTTGTCTTTGAGGTTCGACCATTTTGTGAGTCGATGTTCTGTGTCTTTTAGGTTCGACCTTTCTGTGAGTCGATGTTCTTTGTCTTTGAGGTTCGACCTTTTTGTGGGTCGATGTTCTGTGTCTTTTAGGTTCGACCTTTCTGTGAGTCGATGTTCTGTGGCTTTTAGGTTCGACCTTTCTGTGAGTCGATGTTCTTTGTCTTTGAGGTTCGACCTTTTTGTGAGTCGATGTTCTTTGTCTTTGAGGTTCGACCTTTTTGTGAGTCGATGTTCTGTGTCTTTGAGGCTCGACGTTTCTGTGAAGCCATGTTCTGTATCTTATCCAGAAGTAGATTCTGAGCTGCGTTTGCCTCCTCTTGCATTTAAAACCTTTCGATGCACTTTCATAACATTGTTTCTGCTTTTGAGTACTTTTTGATTTTAGACGCTATCTGACAGTTTGAAGATAGTGATTTAGTGAAAATTATTATACACCCTGTCATTATTGCAAGAAATGGATTTCGCTTTGGAAACAAAAAGAAAAACAAAATGCCTGAAAGGAATTCATGCAAGGAAAGTCAGAGAAGCTTCGACTTTGATGTAATTTTACTATTACTAATAGTTAGTGTCGCTTCATAAGTTTCGCTTTGTTTTGCTCGCCATAATAAAATTATTGCCATGTTGATTGATGCTAATTTGATGCTTCTTTCATTTGTATGTTCCAGTTCTACTTTGGATGCTGACATTAGTGAGCCTACAGGTGCTGCTGAAGTTGCAGATCTGGAAAGATGTGGTCTAGCACAGCAGAAGTGTGAGTGTACAAGAATGTAAGTTAAGGAAAAATTAACTATGAATCTTTACTCGTACACATTTATTCAACATTTGTTCAGTTCCCTTGTTTCTGCACTGGGCTGCAGAAATTGCAGAAGTAACAAAAGTAACAAGCTACACCTGGTTACACACAAAAAAAAAAAAATGGTCTGGCCTCCTTTATACAAATTTCCTGTCCAGGCTATGAGTCGCAGTGGTCAGACTGGAGATCACAAATGGACAAACAGTATGATATCAACTATAGGACAGTCATTGGTTGTAAAGGCAATGGCATTGGCTATGCTAAGTTGAATTCTTTACTGTCATAAACATTACAAATCAAATGCCTCAAACAACATTTATTCATTAGCAAAAATTGTGAGCCTTGCAACCAGGAAAGCAGCAGAGGAAGCGATGTGCCGAGCAACTTTTGTTGTTGCAAAAAAGATCAGCAGCTACCGTTCAGCAACCAGACAAAGCCACAAGTGACACTTGGTGCCCCATCATCACTGTTTCATACAATGGCACATGATAAAAACAAGGCCATTCGTCACACAGTGGAGTCGGGGTTGCCATCGATGCTGATAGTGGTCTCGTTCTGGATATGCAGATCATCAGCAATTATTGTAAAATGTGTGCTAGTGGTAAAAAACCAGGCTCATCTGAGTTTGTAAACTGGATGGAAAGGCATAAATCTGAATTTCAAAAGAATGCAGATTGTTCTTCGAATGCCATGGAGATTATGGCGGCGAGGATGATATTTTCAAGATCGCCTAACATTTTTCTTGCAAGTTGGCAGCATCATCTACCCGGTTGTGAAAAGGTTGACAGATCCAGATCTTCTTCACAACCGTGCTAAAATGAGAACTCAGAATGCCAATGAAAGCTTTAACCTATTGATTTGGCAGCGCTTTCCTAAAACAACATTTGCTTCGATATCAGCAGTGGAGACAGCAACTTCCCTTATCACTCTGTCTTTCAACTGTGGTCCTATATGAATTATATTAGTATTTGACTAAATGTGACTGTAATGGGGACTTACAAACAACATTTATGCTACAAGAATGATGAAAAGAAAGTATTGTGATTCGAGAAAACAAACGTTAAATCTTTCGAAGTGGAAGAGGAAATCCCAGAAAATAGGGTGACATGAGCTAGAACACCGGCATGAAGTAAAAGAAGGCTAAGCCTATGTTGCTGGTGGATTTATTTGTTAAATTTATGTGACATTTTCTGTGGATATGATGCAGAATACAACAGACTAGGTAAGAACCCCTTCTTTCTTTATTAATTATATTTTATGTGACTTTCAAAGTTTAAATGTCTGTTTTCTCTCAATTCTATTTCTCTGTTTGTTCTGTGTGTAGAATGTTAAAATCTCAGCTAATATAAAGACTAGAGACATAAAATTTAGAATGGATACTCCTTACAAAATATTATAGTCTCTGGTGTATTTAAAAATTGATTTTAGGAAGTTTTTGTTTTTTCAATTTGATTATTGTCCTATGATGCTACTTTTTTTTTTACCTTTTCAAAAAAATTATTTTAAATTTAAAAAAAAAATATTTAGAAACACATGTAAAGTAAATAAACTACACCATTGTCTGAATCTTAAATCAAGGTTCATGAATCCATCCTCTGTTTTTCAATACCTATGTTTGTTTTTGCAATTTTATAACTCTATGTACATGCTGTTTTCTCCCCAAGATGGCGGCTGTTGCCATGGCAGTCATTATTTTTTTTAAATTTAAAGTGTTCAAATGTATTAACATACATCCCTACAAACTACTGTTATCAGTCGATAGGAAACTTGCTTTCAAATCCAGTTGCGACTTGCTGCTGCCCAAGGCCGGTGCTCGAAACCAGGCGGTTTCCGGGGTTCACCCAGCCTCTAGGTAATGGGTACCAGAGTTAACACTCTAGGGTAAATGGAGGAACGTCCTGGTAGCTACGGAGTTGCGTGCGGACTGCGACACAATCGGACAGTTTCTTATCAGCTATCCGTACTGGTGGCAGAGCACTTATGGTTTATAACCATGTTGCAATAACGCTGTTTCACATATGCCGACTTAACCTTTTTACCTTTTAGTTATACGTAGTTTCCCGTCTTTCACTATTTACATAACTTGTTTTAATCTCATATTGCGTCTCTGTAGTAACATCCTTAATGACATTTAACACATCACATTTTTTAATCGCCTTTTACGGATTGCTTCGAAGAAAAATAGTGAGTCTATTCTTGTTTCGTCATACAAATTATGTCATAGAACCAGTACAGGGTAATGGGAGCCTCTGTCTCGCTACATTTCTCGCTGGTCGCGACAGCAAAAAGCTTTCACCCCTTGCAGTTTTCTGACAAGTGAAGTGGAGAACTCTTTGCTCATGTATGTGTAGATGAGAAAATTGATGATTGAATGGATGGGTACAAGAGAGAACAATCCCAGATCAACGTTCTCTGGGACGCTAAATATGCCACTAAGAAAAGAAGTCACGATTGGAGGACAGGTACAGATAAAGAAAACACCGAACATAAGAGCGAAAAACTTGACACTTCTTACAGCAGCCGAAATATTATCTTTAAGTTCTACACCAGTTTGCGAAATATTGCAGCGAAGTTTTCTACAAATGGCTGACTTCTTGTGTTTAAAAGCTACACGGGCGATCTTAAGGTGACAGATAAACACCAAGAAAAGACTTACAAAGTACGTAGCTGTCCCAGTGTGTAAGTATACCGGTGGCTGGTGCAATATAATACATCGTCTGTGATACTGATCATCATAGAAAAATATCAGAGGGATGCTGATAAACACGAGACATGGTATCCATAAGATACACAAAATAACATACGTCCGTGTCTTTGTCATTGCCTTCATGTAGTAAAACGGATGAGCAATTAGGATATATCTATCCACCGCTATCACGCCCATATGTATCATAGAAAAGTTTGTTGTTCCAGTCGATATTCCATAAATCAAACACTTCACAATCTTTGAATTAACCAAATGCGACAATGGAAATGGCACTGCCATTAGCTGATTACCCATAAATGCAATTGCCAATAGAAAGTCATTGACAGCCAAAGATGCAACGTAAATATTCGTGTTTTTGTGCAAGTTTGCGGTCAACCATGTCACCAAAATGACAAGTAAACATTCACAGATTGACACAAAACTGATGATTACCGTAATGTAGACAATATAGGTGCCGACATGAGAGTTTATGAGGCATGGTTCTGTGATATTCAATGTTGCGCTTGTAGAATCATTCATTATCATTCTGTTCTTTTTTTTTACCTTGATACAGTATGTCAGTTATCTAGCGCTGACAATGCCTAGCTGGTCATGCTTCTAAGCACATTTGTTTCTGTAGTGGAGCGTTTTCGTGATTTGGAGCAATCCTCATAAGAACTTGGGTGGGGGGACATTTTGCTACCTTTGCCAGAGGTTCGATTCTCGGCATGGTAGAAGTAGCTTTCAAATGTTGTTAAATGTTGAATAAGGAATCGACATCACATCACTCGGGGCATATCCATAAGCCCTCCGTTACCATCTTCAGCAGCACACGAAAGTTCCAATTCCGATGGGACACTATTAACTGTCTGATTGTATATCCGACTCATGACATCTAGCTTGTCATACATCACTTCACCACTAAGTGGTGCAGAGCCAGCCAGTCTGTCTGCCTTCTCATTCCCTAACACACCGGCATGCAATACTTGTCCAGACATTGTTGTTAGCAAGTGATTCTTTTCTAACAAGTGTATCACGACGGTCCGCAAGTGTCATGAGAATCATGTCTGCTTACTAGGCATTTCATGGACACCGCTGAACGATTCGTTGACACATTTCATAGACATAGTTGAGCGATTCGTTGACACATTTCATAGACATAGTTGAGCGATTATTTAACACATTTCTTAGAAAATGGCATATTTTGTAGGTCCGCAACAGTACACAAATGCAAATTTAATTCAAACATTTCACAGACACAGTTAACACAACTCATTTAATGGTTTTATACACACTAGAAACTTGTGAACCCTGCCTCAGATGGCTGTGATACTAACGATTACATTTTAACCGCATTACAACTCAGGTGGCCACTGCTCGATACAGAATGATTCTTGCATTATATGCACTTAACGGCATTCGGTCATTTAAGTGGTTAAATAAAGACAGTTTGCATAGACTGTTTGTGTGAAATCAGATAATCAAGAATTCACGGGCGTCAGAACCTGCTGGTTGAGTCGAATTGAGTCAAGAATTGACATCACAGCACTACGGGCAATCCCATGCATGCTCCATCCTCATCTTCAGCAGCCAGCGCAGAGTTCCAATACTAATGGTATCGGTCGTAACAGTTTTTGAATTTTTGAACAACGGATCAACAATATGGCACAAAGATAGTAGCCTATAAGTGCTTCGTTCTTCTTCTAACTCAAGTCTGAATCCGAAGAAGCTCAGCACAGTGTACAGGCTCTGTAGCACCGGCAAGGATCCTGAAATACTTTAAACAGATTTTTAACTCCAAATTTTGCTAGCGCAGCGGCGTTAGGCTACTATTTTTGATTTCCAACTGCCAAAGGATTTTTTTAGGTGCGCCTCAATGTACACGGGCGTCTGATCTCACTACCCAGGGACAAGGGAGAATTACTAGAAGTCCAAGTCCACTTAAGAAAATCCCAGCCATTACTGGAGATTGAACCCAGAACCTCGAGGCGGACACCATGCCTTGAGACCAGGCAGCCTTCTAGAACTACACCAGTTCAGAGAGCTAGTACCAACGACACACCAAGAAGAAGACCATTTTACGCGCTCAAATATTTACTGCTGACTCTCAGTCGTGTCAACTGGGCTCCTATCGGAAAGCACCTAGAAAGTATTCAACGGAGATCGTCGGGAGTCGGGAGTCGTGATGGTGGAGAGGCTAGACGCTCGCCTGCGGATCGGAAGGTCGTGGGTTCGCTATTTTCAAAAATAACCTTAGCTCTGAGGTCAACTCACCAGTGAGTGGCTACCGGGTCTGACGTAAAAGTAAAGGCGGCCGGCTTGATGCTAACCAAATCACCCGTCTTGTGTCGACTGGTATATAATATATAGGTCTAGCCTTGTATGCCCTATACGCCTAAAGACGTGGAAGCTGTTTTCTTACATAATCCCAGATCCAACACGAATCTCTTATCTTGTTTATACCTGTCCCTGCCATTTACTCCTCTCTTTGTTACTGATATATATTTTTTTAAAGTTAGTTGCGTATCCTTTACAGGACGTTGCAGAACCAACCTTAACAGACCCTGGCTGTTGTGTGGTTTTTCTAGGCAAATTTACGTTCAGTAGTATGCCATTGCCTCTGGACGGTCGGCTTTCTTGATACCACTGTCGAAACCAACTCAGGCCGCATGTCCCGCAGCTGAGCTCGAACCCGGTTTTACGAAGCGTTCGCATCGACTTAGCCAAAACGCCGAAGTTTACTGATATACAGCCAACATTTCTTCTCAACTTTCATCCTCAGCAGGCTTCCATCGTCTGCTCGGCCATTTCTCTCGGCATAGGTCAGATATTTTACCTCAGACAGTTTTTACCTCAGATGGAAGATTGGACAGAGAAATCAACATACGATGTGCGAAAGCAAATCGTTATGGGACAATTAACTTAGCTTATGAAGCATAGAAATATTGCTCTTGTCAACCTAAGCAGTCCTTATAAGAACTTGCGGGAGGGGGGGGGGGGAGGGCTGACATTTTGCTTCCTTTGCCAAACATGGACCCTTACTACAACCAGTGAGCAGAAAATCGTAACAACAGAGATTTGATGTCTTACGAGAGCTGCCGGTGCAATCAAGACTGAAGAAATTAGAGGAAGACGGACTTAAATCAGTCATACAGTTTATTTAAGAACAATACATGAGATAGTTTGGCCACCTGACGAGAATGACCTGGCACCAACTGCCACAGAAAGCCCCGCAGAAAAAACATACTGAACACAGAGAAAGGGGAAGACCACGCAAGAGATGGAGCGACATCAGCAAGACCAGTCTCACAAAATGCACTGGAAAAAGCGCACAAATGATCCTTACATCTTCCCCCAACACCTCGCTGAGGTAAATGGTAAAGGAGAAGAAGAAGAAGAAGAAGAAGAAGAAGAAGAAGAAGAAGAAGAAGAAGAAGAAGAAGAAGAAGAAGAAGAAGAAGAAGAAGAAGAAGAAGAAGAAGAAGAAGGAGAAAAAGAAGAAGAAGAAGGAGAAAAAGAAGAAGAAGAAGGAGAAAAAGAAGAGGAAAAAAAACAGATGCGATCCGATTTCAAAAGAAGAATTCATAAATAGTCGCATTTTTACCTCATACGTGGCAGGTGGGTTCTAGGTCAACCCCCCCCCCCCAACCCACTCCCTTCCCCACTCCCTTCCCCATCCAAACTAGACACTGGAACATACATAAAAGCAGGTAGTTTAACGACTGGAACCAAATACCCTTATTTAGGGTATCAAATAGTCTTTCCACTGCTCTAACACCGCTCTCTTTTCATAATAAACGGACATTGATAAACAGTTCAGGTGTGGAGCTGATAAATACCAGAACACGGATAGCTACGGCAACCATTAACAGCTAAACAGATAAAAAATATAGGACACACGCTGTGTCAACTTTACAAATGGATTTTTATTGACTCATTAATGAAATTACTGAGCTCACAAACTGTAGAGAATTGGTGACTGTAGTGGCTTTTTATCCATTATGGTGTCGACTTTTAAGTTTACAGAACTGTTAAATGATACTCTTTTATTAGTATGGCTTGTATTTGCAACAGTTGAGGTTCAAAGAGGATAAGCCATACAGGTATTGGGGACCGGGAGGTGAAGAAAATAGGCAAACCAATGCAGAATTGATGTCATGAACCGCTGCACGTTTAGTGAAGGTACAAGGAAGGGAATCCGATAAATAATTGACTTATAGATTGGACGTGCATAAGTGTTATCTGTCGAATGATTTCAGGGGGTCATTAAATGCAATCAATGCAGCAACCAATTTTACCCCCTAAAATAGCAATTGATTTAGTTCTCCACTTTCACTTCAGCGTGGAAATATTAACTTGTTTACAAGATGGTCTTAAACACGTGGCCATAGTTTTAGTTATTAATGGTAATAGTAATATCCTATTTAAAACAACCAATCATGTGGGTATAGTTTTGAAAAGATTCGGAACAATTATTATACAATCTCTTAGATAATTAAAACGCAGAAATTGGGAAAAAGGTATCGATCACTGGTTCCCGAAATGGATTAACAGATCAAATCCTGTGTTGTGTATTCCATCCAACCCTGGTAATTTGCATATTAAGTGTTTTCCGGCGCGAATAATATACGTCCAGCGTGTTTCCCGTTTGCGTTTCCTATTTGAGGTTGTTAACATTTAAATATGTTTAAAAGCAAGATGACTAAGCCTTGATCCTGCGTGACTGAGTTTCCGTCTGCAGAACGTCAACCCGTCATCTGTCACGAAATACCTAGCTTCAGGGATGATCCACAAAGATCTACAAGAAAACCACACTTCCAAACTGAGCGAACGCACGATCTTCCGAGTGTAAGGTTAACCGTTGGACAACGTAGACTTATTTTGTGTCCTAAAATCTAGTAAAATGTTTCGTTAAGGTTATTGATTCTGTGAACGAATGCAGCGACCTTACGATCTTCTAAGTGCGAGTTCAACCGCTTGACAATGGAAACTTCTTGTGCGTCCTGGAATCTAGTAAGGTGTTTCACTCAGGTTATTCGTATATAGCCTCTGTTCAACAACTTCTAAAGGTTAGTTGCGTATCCTTTACAGGACGTTGCAGAACCAACGCTAACAACCATTGGCTGTTGTGTGGTTTTTCTAGGCAAATTTACGTCCAGTAGTTTGTCATTGCTTCTGGACGGTCGGCTTTCTTGATACCACTGTTGAAACCAACTCAAGGCGCATGGCCCGCAGCTGGGATCGAACCCGGCATCCCGGCATTACGAAGCGTTCGCATCGACTTAGCCACAGAGCCGACTCAACAACTTCTACAGAGCACAATTTGATAACTCGGACCAAGCCGGCTACTGATATTTATACCAGCGTAAACTCCAGAGTATAATTTACCAGACTGATCAGACATTATCAGTCAAAGAAAGAAAACATTCAGCATCCTTGCAAGTCGGACGTGTCGGTGAAAACCTTCGTCCCACAGTCCTATTTGTGGGTTATGCTGGGACAGATATGCAACAGACTTTGGCTGTTTGCTTCGAAGTAAGTGAACTCGCTGTAGGACGTTTAAAAAACGGATCGTTCTCCCCACTTTAAGACAGTGGTACAAGAGTCACACCGTGAAAGAGATAGGGATTTCACTACACTACAGTCAACTTCAGTTATGGAAACGACGCATTGTTTCTGAAACTGTGATCATCATCATCATCATAATCCACTGGCTGTGGCTATTGACCAGCTATAAAGGCGTAATGTGTCTTTAATGTTGTCTATCCACTTTCTTTTTAGGGCTGCCATTTTGCTCTAGCAGCTGATCTTCTGAGATGCAGCACCAATGACGTTATATGGTGTTGCTGCATTCTAACGAAGTTGCCGAACCACTCGAACTGCTGTTTCCTCATTCAAAACATTGATCGTCAAAAAATAAATATGAACAAAACAGTGCCTAACTATGGAGTTAAACGGTACTGATTTCTGCGATCTTGACAGTTATTTTGGTGCGTACATTGGCTACGGCATTGTGTTTATCAACAGCGTTGCCATCCTTGAATGTCTGACAGTGATTTTGATTATATGGCGAACTAAGAAACTCCACGGGACCACAAATATATTCGTGGCATCTCTAGCTGCAAACGATATTATCTTCGCCCTATCATTCATCGGTTTACAAATCCCTTTCAGGCAAACAAGTATCCTAACAACAGGAACCTTAACTCTGTTAATGCTTCTTGTGTATGGAATGCTTGCCGGTAGTACGACCTCCTCAATTTTACATATGACCGCCATTGCAATAGACCGTTACATCCATATTGCTTATCCCTTTTATTATTTAAAAAAATTTACTAACAGACTTACATTTCTGGCTCTTATTATTTTATGGAGCGTATGTTTCCTTGGTGCAGTCATTCCACCAGTTGCATTTCATGATTCCTATTACGGCATCTGTATACTCTTACACCAACCTGTTTTATTTTACTGTATTTTTGTTGTTATGTACCTGTTTACACTGTTAGCAATATTCATTTGTTACATGAAAATCGCTTACGTGGCTTTTAAACACAAGAAAGCTGCGAATGCACGAAGGTTGCAGGCTACAGATATTGAATTAAGAAACAACCGCGCGGCAGCCATTAGAAGTGTCAAGTACTTCGCTGTGATGGTAGGAGTCTTTGTAGCTTGCACTTGCCCGCTAACGCTGTGCACTGGGTTAACCTTTTTTTACATCGTTCCAAACGACGCTTATATCGCTTTCTTCTTTCTGAACCCTGGTCATTCAGTGATCAATTTTATCATCTACGCGACAAGCAACAAAGACTTCTTCGCAGCTTTGAAGAAAGCTGTCCGGCATGTAAACATTCACTTCTGTCGCAGAGAGTAAAATATCACTTCTTCTTCTTTACCGGCGGAAAGTTCTAGGTGTTTATACACATCTGGACCTTTGTTTTGTCCCATAACCTGAGTGTTGCGTGCACATCCGTTTCACAGATATGGCGATTTTGTAGGCTGATTCTTCGTTCCTTGCCTTTCAGGCAGATGTACTCCGACTTCAAAGGATGCCCACAATTAGTCGACTCTTACTACATGCTTGATGGGGAGGCAGTGAGTTTGTTCTTGCCCCCCCCCCACTCCCGACAATGGGCCTGAAACTCACATGGGGGTGGGGAGCGGTGGGGGGGGGGGTCGGGGTCACTTAACTAATATCTTACTGAAACATTAAAGAAAAATTACAAATATGAGTGCTGTAAATTATTCATAGATAGTCGCCTCTTGTTGTGGCTTCACGTTTCAAATGTCGGTTGACAGGCTGTATGGTAGTTTACAGATAGGCTGCGATATCTACGCCTTTCGTCCCGACGTCTTTTAAGACATGCTTGCTAATAGGCTATGACTTCATCCCCCCTACCCCCCCCCAACTCCCAGTTATGAAAAAAAAAAGAAATCAATGTACACTATGCTTATCAACTAAAATACACAATGCATAAACAATAAGACTGTTGGTACACTAGTCAAAAAACGGTGCAAGACCGCCAAAGCTACGGAGCAGAAACTACAAGATTAGCACTGACAATGGTAAAAGACTGTAGAGTTCCACGATAATTCTTTTCAGCAGTGATTTTCAAACGAGAAACTAGGAAAAAAATGACATCGTAATTCCTGTTTTAAAAGCCGCTTGTTTGCAAGAATATTTACAAGGCGTGTCATTTAACCAAAACAAAACAACAACAAACAAACAAAAAGTTTCAATTTCATGAATAAGTATGGAGTATACAATTTGTAGACCCATATATTGAAATTTTTTTTTAAATGTATTAGCCCCTAATGATTAGGAAAGGGGACGGGGGAAACATGGGAGGGTTGGTGAACGTAAATTGATTAGCTTTGGATGTTCCGTTTTTTAGCTCAATTTATTTGTGGGATGTCCCGTTTTCAGCTCCGCTTATTGAAGTAATGTCCCGTTTTCAGCTCAACTTATGTCTGTGACACCATTTTCAGCTCAGTTTAGTTGGATGTCCTGTGTTCAGCTTAACTTATTATTGGGACGTCCCCTTTTCCAGCTTAACTTTTTAGTAGGACCTTCCGTTTTCAGTTCAAAATGTTAGGGTCACTATGACTTTAGTGCTCGAAATAACAAACCATTTAGAGTGGCGAGTAAACAGGATACAGCACTTGTCTTTAAGTGGCACAATATGATGGCGTCATAAACTGTGTGTGCAGTTTTAGAGAGCGTGTTTTTCAATGTTCAACATGTCATTTAAATATGAAGTAATGTGATAAATAATGAAATTACAAGAACTATTGGAGCACCCACTAAAATTAAATTCATTGAAAAACAAAGAGTCTTATGACGTATCTTTGGACCCATCAAAGATGAAACAGCGGGTAACAGAGTGTGAGAAGCAACAACGACATTCATTATCTGTTTAAATCACTACTGATCAGTGGCATCATGAGATCTTATACACTTAAATGACTGGGAATACTGAGAGAATGTCAGATGACAGAGAGGTAAAAAACAAAAAACAAAAACAATGTATACACAAGGGAGCTGAATGGTCGAAGAACACGAGGCAGATTAAGAAAACGATAGATAGATAATATAAAGACAGATCTACAAACACATATTGTCACCAAGTGGAAAGAGAAGGCCAACCAGAGAAATTAATGGAGACCGATGATATCTGCAGCAATGAACCTCAGTATTTCGTCTCAGAATGTGCCCAGTATATCTCCGCCTTCTTTGCATTATTGCAATCGATAAAGTTATTTTCCCAGACATTTCTCTGATCTCCTCACACATTTTGAACTAATCCCATTTCATCTTCATGATTTTTCTCAGACATTTATTGTAGCTTGTTTATAAATAATCACAGCTTGTTCTCTTTGTGTATAGTTAACTTGTTAACAAATAAACAGTTTGTATTGTCTACTTAAATTTGTAAACATGTTGAACTGGCATGTTAATTTATGATAATGGCATACGAATTCTGTGAAAACATAGGCTATAATTAAATGTTCACTGTTTATAAATGAAACTTATCTTCTGTGTTAATACATTAAAAAAATAGTTAGTAACGCATCCATTATAGGACGTTGCAGAACAAACCCCAGGATATTATAGCTTTTGTGGGTTTTCTAGACATATTTTGTGTTAAGTAATTTATTATTGCCTCCGAACGGTCAGCTCTCAGTACCACTGTTGCAGCCAATGCAAGACAACCAGCCCACATCTGGGATCTAACTCGGCACCCCGGCATTACGAATCGCGTTCCAGCGCCTTTGCCACAAACATCGATTGAAAAAAAAAAGATTTATGTTTATTCTGTGCTAAAAATAAGCTGCTTAATAATTTATAATAAGACAGGACAGAATATATGATAATAACTAGACAGAAAAAGGATATAAACTTAGGCCCCATACAGATCAACTGCAAATCAAACAAAACATATAAGTACTTGTGGGCAAACTTTAACTGCTCCAACATTCTGAGAGAAGAAATACAATCTAGAATACAATCTGAAAAAAAGTATACTATGCCCTTCAGCATCTGCTAAATTCAAAGTGTCTGCCTCGCAACACCAAGATCAAAATATATATAATGTTGATAAGACCAGTCGTTTTATATAGCTCTGAAACTTGAAGCACAACTAAAAGAGATGAAGCCTTATTACAGGTTTTCGAAAACAGTTTTACGACGAATTTTTGGACCCATCAAAGTTACAGAGAGCAGGGAATGTAGAGTGAGATGCAACAACAAAATTAATAATCTGTTTAAATAACCATTGATAACTGGTATTATAAGAGCCAAAAGACTGAAATGGTTGGGGCATACTGAAAGAATGTCAAATGACAGAGAAGTAAAAACTGGAAAAGGGACATGAATGGTAGTAGACCACGAGGCAGACAATAAATAATTAGAGAGATAATGTCCAGACAGACCTGCAAACACTTGGTGTCACCAACTGGAAAGAGAAGGCCAACCAGAGAGATGAATGGAGGTCTGTGATATCTGCAGCAATGAACCTCAAGGGATCAGAATGCTGAAGAAGACGAAGAAATACCTTCAGACAAATCCCAGTTGATACGATATGTAGCCGACTGGGATTTCTCCTGACCTACATAACCCGTTTTAGTAGTATTTTTTTTTTTTTTAAATTTAAATCTGTCTGATGACATGTGTAACATTGTTTCGAGTGGTTTAATTGAGTATTTTATACAATAGGATGAGTCAATATAATATTGACTTTGAAAAAAAAATTGTTTACATTTTGAAAGGAAAAGTTAATTGTGAGTCTTCTAAAGATGCACAACCGAACCGAGCAATTTTTTTTCCTGCCGTTAAGCGGCGTGGGTAGGACTAGTTTGCGATCCATTGCAGTGACTATTGTCATTCCGGGTCGATGTAGAAGCATTTTAATATCATCAGTCCATGTTCTCCTAGGGCTACCTCTTGCTTTCACAGAAAACCAACTAGGAACAGCCAGTCAAAATGTTAGGAACACTGGACTCTCGTATGGGAGCCTAAGGTTAAATCCTCGAGAATGCTTGGTACTTTTTTTTAAAATCCTATCTTTTATTTAAAAAAAAATATAATGAAACATAAACCTGCACAATCCGGCTGATAAGACTAGATTTGGAGCCCTAAATCCTTTGGTTAACACCCCCTCCCCCTCCTTTTTAACCCCACAATCCCTTGCCCTCGCTGCAAATGTGGTAATTGAAGTGGTAAAGACAGTGTTTATGTATTGAAAATCAGAAGATGAAACGGTTTGATCATCTCGTTAGAATGCAGCCAGAGCAGATGCCACCGCAGGAGAAACACATGAAAAGACGTCGCCCTAGGAGATTATGGACTGATGAGATTAAAGATCGTCTACATGGATACAGAATGATAATTGTCATTGCTTCTCATCAAGCAAGCAATGGATTGCTAACGGTGCCTTTCCACGCCGTGAGAAGAGAAAATGATTTATGATGATAAAAGTAATGATGATAAAAGTAATGATGATAAAAGTAATGATGATAAAAGTAATGATGATAAAAGTAATGATGATAACGAATAAGTAAAGTTAAATGACCCTTTTCCACGCCTTCAGAGGTTTTGGGCATATAGGGCTAGAGCTATATTGTATAGACTAATCTGCACTTGCTCGCCGAAATGGTCAACATTACGTCGACCGTGTTTACTTTCCAGGACTTTACCTGGTTCAGACTCAACGCTGGGTCGACCTGGGAGCCAAGTTTTTAAAAAAAAAGGGTCCAGCTCTGTCAGAAACTGAACCCAGTAACTTCAGATTAGCAAGCGAGCTTCTAGCCGCGGCTCCTTAATAATGCATGATGCTTAAATTATAATAATGTCAAAAATAATACCTAATAGTAGTAATAATAACAACAACAACATCAACGATCGCATAATTTCAGTTATATTTTTTTGAATGTCTGTTGCAGGAGTATTATACACTCCACTGCAAGAAACGGGAGTTGGTCATGGTCGGTTTTTTTTTTTTTTAAATTGACTGCCTGTTCGGCACATCTATCACACACACAGGTGGTTGTCCCTGCACCCTGGATACACATTTGGTGATCAAGGAGAAGCAGCATTCACTGTTGTCGATGCACACATTATTAAGGGGTGCACAGTAGTTAGTTGACCGGACAGCCTGTAGAAGTTGTTAATAATTTAAAAGTAGTAATTATGAAGAGTTAAACAGCATTAAAAGTCTATGGTTAAGCACAAGCAAGAAGATCAAAGTGCATCTTTCCTGTAGCAGCATATGGATGTGAGTCGTGGACACAGTCCTTAAAAAGAGAATAGTGGCTTTTTAGCTGAAATGCTATAGAAAAATTTCTCTTCTAAGAATATCTTGAACAAAGAAGAGGAGAAATAGTGACATCTTGAAAGATCTGAAAATCAAGGAAGATTGGCTAATAAACAGCATCCTGTCTCAGAAGCTGAAACATTTTGGTCATATCAAGTGCCACGACGGATTGGGAAAACAAAAAGCAGAACGCATTAACCAGGAAGAGGGGGCAGGGGCCGACCATCACGAAGATGGGCACAGGATATAGGTGACTCCTTGAGTGTGAAAGTGCATGAGGCGGGAGAACTGGCGAGAGACTGAGTTTCTTTCAGGCAGACCGCGATGAGAGCGGCATTCTGCAAAGGACCTGCTACATGATGATGAATGAATATATAAATAACAGAATTAATCAATTGAATGGTACTTTTCCGTCTTCCTAGACTATAGTGTTATATTGCGCTATGAAAAACGATAGGACTTACAGCCCATGGCGATGGTGAGTGTGACTAGCGTTGAGAAGTTTTCCACAATTATAGCTTAACATTTGAGGAACACTGTTTTCAACACTCGAGTTTACCATTTTCTTCTCAAATAAATGGCTCTCATTCTTTCTCCAATCATTTCTTCCTTCATTCTCACTCCCTTCATGATGAGTCCACCGCACACAACATTAATTAAATAATTAATTAGGCATTGACATACATTTAATTATCATCATTTTTTTACCGTCGTTGCGATTCCGACTTGTAATTCCAACGTACCGCGATAGAAACCCTCTGCTGGCTGCGTGGACTTTTATCATTGTATGGGGCGTCGCAGGTCGACCCAGCCTAAAATGGGTACTAGGATGTATGTCCTGGGGAAGTAAAGACAGACGGCGTAATGCTGACCACATTACCCATCCAGTGCCTATTGGTCTGTAAAAATATGGGACGCTCTTCCCATAAACCCGATGCGCCTAAGGCGTGAAAAGGGATTTTTACTTACTTTACTTAACCGTTTTAAGCAAAGGCTGTCTTTTAACGCCATCTGACACGAGTAGCAGAATCATGGATCAGTTCAGAGATGTTGTCTCCTCTCATCCATCTGACCAGGAGGTGTTTATCTATCCACCTTCATTTTGCTCGCTCTATCAGTTATGATCTTAGTCGAAGGCGAGGTTTCAACATCACCACAATCAGGTTTCCCCATACTTGCTCCGTTCCCGTGCCAGTGCGAGTCAATGAAATATTCTTTGTTGTCGCATTTGTAAAACTGGTTAACAAACAAATAGTTCCAGAACAATCCAGAAATATGTACATGCAGTTAATGTGTACACCATACCATACAAAGCATACATGGAAAGAGAAGAAGGACGTAGAAGAAGAAGAAGAAGTGAATGTGTAGTCCAGTTGCTGGGGGCACCAATCTAATATTCCTGCCAGTTGCTACCAAACTGTCGAGTCAATCCCTTCTTAAAATATGTCCACAACATATTCTGTTTACGTCTAATTGTTGTAATGAGTTGACGACTTTCATCTGTATCTTTGAGGACTGTTTGCTTTCCTATCCTCATGCTTCTTGCATTCTTCTCAGAAACCACATCTTTGCTTCAATTAAATGTTTTTCAACCTGTCCGCTAATTGTTTGTTGACCATTCCTCAAGCGCTTACAACCACACAGGTTCTACATAATTCTTTCACAATCTTTTTACAACAGCAAGTGATATCTTACTAAATGAATTTTTTTTTAAAAGGGGAGAGGTAGGACGGGGGTTCTCTTGCATCTTACAAAAAGGTCACCTTTGCCATGGCCATTCTTGTTCGAAACTCTGTGAGGCATCTTGCACCAGATGTTTTGACTGTCCCTAACTTGTATCTATTAACTTGCTAAGGAATGTTGTATACATAAATGTACTTAAGACATTCCCATATGTGATCTGTCCTCTGTCTAGGCAGAGTTGCTGCACTAATGGTGCCCGATGCGACCAGATTGTCAACCCGTGAAAGTCTTTGCCATCATCATCATCAGTCAGCAGCTTCTTTACAGAACGTCGCTCTCTTCACGACGCGCCTGAAAGTCCCTCTTATTTTCCCCAAGTTCTCCAGCTTCACATGCTTTCATAGTCAACACATCTTCAATGTCTTGTATGAACATTCGGTCTCCGCCTTGTATTCCGGAACCTGCACACTACATTATCGTTCTATCCAGCCTACATTATCGTTCTATATTGCCTACATTATCGTTCTATCCAGCCTATATTATCGTTCTATCCAGCTTACATTATCGTACAAAATGTTTTAGAGTATCGTAGGCTAAGAAATAAAGTGCAATACATGATCCGTAGGATCAAGAAAGAACATTTTAGCAAGTTGATTATAGACAAATCAAACAGTACAGACATATGGAAGGCGATTAACATGCTGACCAACAAAAAACATCATTCAGATCCTGTAAAACCAGATTCTCTTACATGTAATGATTTCAGTAACTTTTTTAAATCGGAAATAGAAAATTTAAAATCCGCTATACCAGATGCACAGAGTGACTTAAGCCTGTTGGCATCATTTAGTGATGACAAATGCATTAATGCTAGTCCATCTGAAATTCCTCTCATGTCTGTTGCTGAAGTATATAAATACCTCACCAACCTCAAGCAGACAAACTCATCTGGCTTGGATGGTGTCAGCAATCGAATTCTTAGATGTGCTGCACCAGTGATAAGCGAATCCTTAACTTTCATATATAATCAGTGTCTTGCCAAAAACTACTTTCCTTCTGCATTTAAAGTTGCAAAAGTGTATCCTCTATATAAACCTGGCTCAACTGATAAAGCTTCTGTGGGCAATTATAGACCAATTTCTTTACTATCATCACTATCAAAACCATTAGAGAAACACATACATAAAATAACATTTCAACATTTAAATAACAACAATCTAATCATTGATAGTCAGTCAGGGTTCAGGCCTAAATACTCTTGTCATACTGCCTTGACAAAAATGACAGACAACTGGCATGCTAACATCAACAATGGCAAGATGTGTGGAGCAGTTTTTGTTGATTTTAAGAAAGCATTTGATATGGTAGATCATGATATTTTAATTAACAAACTAATTACCTTAAAAACTAACAACAATTTAGTAAAATTAATAAAGTCATTCTTGTCTGATCGACGACAAGTAGTTTCCTTTGAGAACTGCCTTTCAGATTCCACACAGCTAAACATAGGCGTTCCTCAGGGTTCAATACTAGGACCATTGCTTTTTGCCACATATATTAATGACCTTCCTTTACATCTTAGCATAACATGTGATCTATTTGCAGATGACTGTACTATATACACTAATCATGAGAATTATGATGAGTTAGGACGTTCATTACAGAATGAACTAGATAAGCTTATTAAATGGAGTAATGCTAATCGCATAACTAAAACTAAATCTATGGTAATAGCAACCAGGCAAAAGTTACAGACATTAGACGTAAACAAGCCTCCACTTGAGCTCCATGTTGACAAATTACCTATTAATAATGTTAATGAACATAAAACATTAGGCGTTACAATTGACAGCAATTTAACTTGGTGTTCTCATGTTCATGCCATAACCAAGAAAGTAGCACAAAAAGTCTATCAGTTAGCCAAAATTCAGCACTTTCTGGATCAGAGTACAAGAAAAATATTTTATGTATCCTACATTCAAGCCCATATCGACTATTGTTCCACGGTTTGGGATGGCTGCTCCAAATCCAACTTAAAACGACTGTGTTCTCTACAAAATCGCGCTTTACACCTAGTTTCGGATAGAAAACATACCGATAAAAATCATCTCTATAGCCAGTTAAGAATTCTCCCATTTAAAAAACGATTAATTTTTAATAAAGCCAAATTTATTCATAAAATTTTAGCTCAGAACACTGCAGATTATCTTTTCCAGTTGATTCAACCCAACCCTAATACCAGCAAACGGCTAAATTTATTGCATTTGCCGAAGCCTAGATTAGATCTATATAAAACAAGTTTGTCATATTCTGCTGCTCATTTATGGAATCACCTCCCACTCGATCTGAAAAAATATGAGTATGTACTCGTTTAACAGCAGCCTTTTTAAATTCATGCTTACTAGTGATTATAGGCCACCATAGATGAAGTTAAAAATTCACATGTATTATCACCTTACTTATATGTATTATATGTGTGTATTAGGTGGGTGGGTGTGTGTAATTGTTAGTGAGTATGTATATATGTGGATATATGTCTGCATTTTTAGGTTTGTGAGTATGTGTGTGTATTTATGTATGCGTATTTATGCATGTAGGTTGTAAATATATGGGTGTATGTGTGATTGTATATGAGTGTGATTGTGTGTGTGTGTCTGTATTATGTATGCATGTATGTATGTATGTATGTATGTATGCAGGCATATATAAGTGAATGTTTGTATGAGGGTGTCTGTTTGTGTGATTAGTTATGTGTGTATGCATGCATATGTGTTTATGTATGTTATGTGTGTGTATGTATGCACGTATGTGTGTTTGTATGCATGTTGGTGGATGTATGTATGTATCTGTGTAAGTATGTGTGTGAATTTATGTGTGTTTGCAAGTATGTATGTATGCTTGTAAGTATGTGAGTGTATGTATGAATGTGTGTATGTATGCATGTGTGTGTGTGCGCGCGCATGTTTGTCTATGTAAATGTGTGTTTATGTTCATATGTCGATGTATGTTTGTATTATGTATGCATGCAGATTTAGCTTATGTATGTACACATGTGTATGTGTGCGTATATGTATGTAGGTGCATGTATGTATTATGTATGACTGTATGTATGAGAATGTATGAATGTAAATGTGTAAGTATGTGATTGTATCTGTGTGTGTATATTTATGTATAATGTTGGTGTATGCAGGTATATGTAGCTGTGTAGGTATGTGGGTGTTTGTGTATATATAAAAGCATACAAGTGTGCATGTGTGTGTGATTGTGTGTGTATGCATGTGGATATATGAAAGTATATTTAGGTATGTATGTATGTGTGTAAAGATGTGAGTTTAGGTATAAATGTGTGGATATATGTATGCATGTGTGTGGGTGTATGTATTCATGTAAGTGTAAATGTGTGGTTTTGGGCATATGTTGGTGTCTGTACATGTAATGGTATATGTGTGTATGCATGGGTGCATGTATAGATGTGTATATATGGAATGCGTGTGTGCATGTATATCCATAAATGTATGTGTGTGTGTTTTCTGTTTGTGCATTTATTTCTGTGTATGTGTATGCTTGTATATGTATGTAGATGCAGATGTGTATGTATCACGTATGTCTGTATATGAGTTCACCAGTATGAAAATGTAGATGTATGTATACGTGTGTGTGAGTGTGTATGATGGCGTACACACGATGTGTGAATGCATTATATATTTCTTTTTAAATCCATAACATGCAATATTGATAACAGGTATTAGTACTCTGACAAATGAGTACTTAGAAGGGCCGAATGTCAGACGGGCCTGCGTGCCCAATTTGTAACCCTTTGAAAATAAAGTTTGTTTGTTCGTTCGTTCGTTCGTTCTATCCAGCCTACATTATCGTTCTATCCAGCCTACATTATAGTTCTATCAAGCCTACATTATCGTTCTATCCAGCCTACATTATCGTTCTATCCAGCATACATTATCGTTCAATCCAGCCTACATTATCGTTCTATCCAGCCTACATTATCGTTCTATCCACCCTACATTATCGTTCTATCCAGCCTACATTATCGTTCTATCCAGCCTACATTATCGTTCTATCCAGCCTACATTATCTTTCAATCCAGCCTACATTATCGTTCTATCCAGCCTACATTATCGTTCTATCCACCCTACATTATCGTTCTATCCAGCTTACATTATCGTTCTATCCAGCCTACATTATCGTTCTATCCAGCCTACATTATAGTTCTATCCAGCCTACATTATCGTTCTATCCAGCCTACATTATCGTTCTATCCAGCATACATTATCGTTCAATCCAGCCTACATTATCGTTCTATCCAGCCTACATTATCGTTCTATCCACCCTACATTATCGTTCTATCCAACCTACATTATCGTTCTATCCAGCCTACATTATCGTTCTATCCAGCCTACATTATCTTTCAATCCAGCCTACATTATCGTTCTATCCAGCCTACATTATCGTTCTATCCACCCTACATTATCGTTCTATCCAGCCTACATTATCGTTCTATCCAGCCTACATTATCGTTCTATCCACCCTACATTATCGTTCTATCCAGCCTACATTATCGTTCTATCCAGCCTACATTATCTTTCAATCCAGCCTACATTATCGTTCTATCCAGCCTACATTATCGTTCTATCCAGCCTACATTATCGTTCTATCCAGCCTACATTATAGTTCTATCCAGCCTACATTATCGTTCTATCCAGCCTACATTATCGTTCTATCCAGCCTACATTATCGTTCTACCCAGCCTACATTATCTTTCAATCCAGCCTACATTATCGTTCTATCCAGCCTACATTATCGTTCTATCCACCCTACATTATCGTTCTATCCAGCCTACATTATCGTTCTATCCAGCCTACATTATCGTTCTATCCAGCCTACATTATCGTTCTATCCAGCCTACATTATCGTTCTATCCAGCCTACATTATCGTTCTATCCAGCCTACATTATCGTTCTATCCAGCCTACATTATCGTTTTATCCAGCCTACATTATCGTTCTATCCAGCCTACATTATCGTTCTATCCAGCCTACATTATCGTTCTATCCAGCCTACATTATCTTTCAATCCAGCCTACATTATCATTCTATCCAGCCTACATTATCGTTCTATCCACCCTACATTATCGTTCTATCCAGCCTACATTATCTTATAATCCAGCTTACATTATCGTTCTATCCAGCCTACATTATCGTTCAATCCAGCCTACATTATCGTTCTATCCAGCCTACATTATCGTTCTATCCAGCCTACATTATTTTACAACCCAGCCTACATTATCGTTCTATCCAGCCTACATTATCGTTCTATCTAGCCTACATTATCGTTCAATCCAGCCTACATTATCGTTCTATCCAGCCTACCTTATTGTTCTATCCACCCTACATTATCGTTCTATCCAGCCTACATTATCGTTCAACCCAGCCTACATTATCGTTCAATCCAACCTACATTATCGTTCTATCTAGCCTACATTATCGTTCAATCCAGCCTACATTATCGTTCTATCCAGCCTACCTTATTGTTCTATCCACCCTACATTATCGTTCTATCCAGCCTACATTATCGTTCTATCCAGCCTACATTATCGTTTTATCCAGCCTACATTATCGTTCTATCCAGCCTACATTATCGTTCTATCCAGCCTACATTATCGTTCTATCCAGCCTACATTATCTTTCAATCCAGCCTACATTATCATTCTATCCAGCCTACATTATCGTTCTAACCACCCTACATTATCGTTCTATCCAGCCTACATTATCTTATAATCCAGCTTACATTATCGTTCTATCCAGCCTACATTATCGTTCAATCCAGCCTACATTATCGTTCTATCCAGCCTACATTATCGTTCTATCCAGCCTACATTATTTTACAACCCAGCCTACATTATCGTTCTATCCAGCCTACATTATCGTTCTATCTAGCCTACATTATCGTTCAATCCAGCCTACATTATCGTTCTATCCAGCCTACCTTATTGTTCTATCCACCCTACATTATCGTTCAATTCAGCCTACATTATCGTTCAATCCAGCTTACATTATCGTTCAATCCAACCTACATTATTGTTCAATCCAGCCTACATTATCGTTCTATCCAGCCTACCTTATTGTTCTATCCACCCTACATTATCGTTCAATTCAGCCTACATTATCGTTCAATCCAGCTTACATTATCGTTCAATCCAACCTACATTATTGTTCAATCCAGCCTACATTATCGTTCTATCCAGCCTACATTATCGTTCTATCCACCCTACATTATCGTTCTATCCAGCCTACATTATCGTTCTATCCACCCTACATTATCGTTCTATCCAGCCTACATTATCTTATAATCCAGCTTACATTATCGTTTTATCCAGCCTACATTATCGTTCAATCCAGCCTACATTATCGTTCTATTCAGCCTACATTATCGTTCTATCCAGCCTACATTATTTTACAACCCAGCCTACATTATCGTTCTATCCAGCCTACATTATCGTTCTATCTATCCTACATTATCGTTCAATCCAGCCTACATTATCGTTCTATCCAGCCTACCTTATTGTTCTATCCACCCTACATTATCGTTCAATTCAGCCTACATTATCGTTCAATCCAGCTTACATTATCGTTCAATCCAACCTACATTATTGTTCAATCCAGCCTACATTATCTTTCTATCCAGCCTACCTTATTGTTCTATCCACTCTACATTATCGTTCAATTCAGCCTACATTATCGTTCAATCCAGCTTACATTATCGTTCAATCCAACCTACATTATTGTTCAATCCAGCCTACATTATCGTTATATCCAGCCTACCTTAACCCCTATATGGCAAACTACCCCAGCTTTCGGGACAGGATGCTGTCTATGAGCCTATTCTCTTTGATGCTTAGATCATGTACGATGTCAGTATTGTTCTCCTGTTTCTTCCACGCTAATCTAAGCATCTTTCTGCAGTCTATGACCCACATCCATAAGTTGCCAAAGAAAAGATGCAAAATCTCGAATTTTTACTTACACTCGTTTGCAGGGGAAAAGTCCCGTCGTGCTATTAGTTAACGAAAAACCTACCCGTGCTGAATGCTCAGAAGCATCGTCATCGTCCACGACCGGCAGAGATCTGACCATCAATGGTTCCATCAGGAGCCCCAGAGCCAGCACAACCATCAGTTTGGTCCACATTTTGGTCGGTTGTGTGGGAAAACTTCTGGCCTTGTTTAGTGTCTGTGTTTATTGATAAACAAGATTTTAATGTTGTTGCACTTCACCAAATTTAGGAATATTATATGCAATCTAAACGACTACTGAAATGTTACATGGAGCCTGTTCTGTTGTATGGCAGTGAGTCTTGGAATGTGAGCAAACAAATTGAGAAGAGTCTGGAGGCAACTGAGATGTGGTTCTTGAGAAGAATGTTGCGAATACCTTGGGCTGCCAGAAAAAAAACTAACATTGATTGTCTCAAAATGGCTAGTGACAGTTAAACATTATATACAAGAATGAGAAAGAGACAAACAATGTTCTGTGGTCATGCGATGACAAAAGGATCCCTGGAAAATATCGCGACGACTGAAAAAAATCACTGGTAGAAAATACAGAGGCACACTAAGACAAATGATGGCGGATGGCCTAAGCCAACGCATGGGGGAATATCAAAATGACCTTGACTCCCAGGTCGACCCAGCCTTAAGTGGGTACCGGTTGCAGTCCCGGGAAGTAGAGGCGGCCTGTGTGATGCTGACCACATCACCCATCTTGTGCCGATTGGTCTATACAAAATATAGGTCTAGCCCTATATGCCCTATACGCCCAAAGGCGTGGAAAATGGTCCTTTACTTTTACTTTTTATGGAGGAATATCATAAGTGGACCTGATCCAAAACACCAAAGACCGAGATATATGGAGAAGCATGAACGCCTACGCCAGCTGGCAAGGTACTTGATGATAATGATGATGACATACAATCTGATTTAATCATCTGATAAAAAAATTATCACAAACAAACTGAGTCTTTCCAGACGTAAGGAAGTCAATCACGCGTGGGCTCCGATGCACTATTAAAAGGGGAAAAAAGAAACAGGCACTTCTCATCAACAAGCATGTCGTAAAAGCCAACTAATATTAGGTGTTTCATTTGAAGTCGTAATACATTTTCCTGAGAGGTGAGGAACCAATACTAGACCTCGTTCCAAGCTATAATGCATATTGGGCATATAGGGCTAGACCTTTTTTTTTTTTATAGACTCAGCGAATGATGTGGTCAAATTGGTTCGGCTGGAGGAAGCAATAATCTGTGCAAAAAGAAATCAGGTGTTTAGACTGGATGTGCATGCAAGGCTCAAGATCTTAAAAAAGCCTGCAGTCCAGAAGTGGACGAACATCCAGAGCTTTTCGCACGTGTTTACAGTCGATGTACACTACAAAGAAACGGAAGAAGAAGAAGACAAATAGGAAGAAAAAGTAAAGGAAGAACAAGAAAAAGACGAAGAAGAAGAAGAAGAAGAAGAAGAAGAAGAAGAAGAAGAAGGAGGTGGAGGAGAAGAAAATAAGAAGAAGGAGGAGGAGGAGGACGAGAAGAAGAAGAAGAAGAAGAAGAAGAAGAAGAAGAAGAAGAAGAAGAAGAAGAAGAAGAAGAAGAAGAAGAAGAAGAAGAAGAAGAAGAAGAAGAAGAAGAAGAAGAAGAAGAAGAAGAAGAAGAAGAAGAAGAAGAAGGAGAAGAAGAAGAATAAGAAAAAGAGAAGAAGAAGAAGAAGAAGAAGAAGAAGAAGAAGAAGAAGAAGAAGAAGAAGAAGAAGAAGAAGAAGAAGAAGAAGAAGAGAAGAAGAAGAAGAAAGAAGAAGAAGAAGAAGACGAAGGAAGAAGAAGAAGAAGAAGAAGGAAGAAGAAGAAGAAGAAGAAGAAGAAGAAGAAGAAGAAGAAGAAGAAGAAGAAGAAGAAGAAGAAGAAGAAGCAGAAGAAGAAAAAGAAGAAGAAGAAGAAGAAGAAGAAGAAGAAGAAGAAGAAGAAGAAGAAGAAGAAGAAGAAGAAGAAGAAGAAGAAGAAGAAGAAGAAGAAGACACTACCTAAATGTTGCACAAGCTAATGTTATAGGAAGTGAAAGCGGTGGGCATGGTGATGATTACATCACCCATCGAAAACCGATAGTTATAAAAAATAAAGACACACATAAAGGCCCAACCCAGTGTGCCCATTGCGCCACTGAAACACGCCCTCATCTCACTGTATGACATCACACAAAAATCCTTTAATACTAAAGAAATATTTCTATTGTAACTGACCTACTTTGAGTCGAGTCCTGGTGTAGCTAATTCAGTGGATACACTTTACATATAAAACTTTAACAAACGTTTTTCTATAACTGGCGACCAATCGTATCGCTTCACGTTTGAGAGACACACTACGCTTTTAAAAGCCATACCGGAAAGAAAGGTCAAGGGAAAATGAGTAAGAGGTAGACAATGACATAATCGCGAGGATAACATAACAGATGGATGAAAAGCAGTCTGAGAGAGTCTACAACCAAGACAAGAAACAGAGGGCTTTGGAGATCCATTGCAGCCAAACTTGACTGTGGAGACGGCACCTGATTGATTGATTGTCACCCTGTCAAACATTCTGGAAGTCGACGTGGTGGAGCGGCTAGACGCTAGCCGCTGATTGGAAGGTCGTTGGCTCGTTCCCTGACGGAGCCGGAATTTTTTTTTCAAAAATGACCTTGGCTTCTAGGTCAACCAAGCTTTGAGTGGGTACTGGGTGCAGTCCCGGGAAGTAGAGACGGCCGATTGGTCTAAAAAATATAGGTCTAGCCCTACATGCCCTATAGTTTCAAGACCTGGAAAGGGGTCCTTTACTTTGCTTACTTTTACTATATAAAACATTCTACGTGTCTATATGGTAAGTTTACATGCTCCGGCAAAAAAAGTAATCCAATGAGCGGAGATGGGAATTTGTAATCTGGGCCACGTAAGGAAACACAGATAAGGAAACCGGAAGGGGAAGTTGCGAAATGATTGACTGATTTAAGAATCGACACCATAGCACACAGGGCACATCCTTGGATGCTTTGTCTCCCACAGCAATTGTCTTAAGGTGCAGATGTTAACTGTTCCTGTAGCACATTGATTATTTACCCGTCGTTCTCTTACTCTCATATGCCCTTTCTTGTCTTCTTCTTCTTCTTCTTGTTCACCGGCTGTGAAATCCGGCGGTAAGTCGCGGTTGTTCGTCCAAAATGGACTTTTGGCTTTTACCTTGACCTGAGTTTTGCGTGTACATCCGTTTTACTGGCTTATTTGTTCGCAGTTCTCGTTCCCCGCCTCTCCGGCAGATGTACTCCGACTTCGGGGGACTTTCTTGTCTGATCCACAGCTTATTCCTCGTTCACACATTCTTACACATGTTATTTTATCTAACCTTGCGTCTTCTGTCAGCAGTCGTCATAAATGTGTTCAAAGTGTCTACTTTGTCCAGTACGAGTGTTTCTGTAGCTACCCCGTATGTAGCCAGAAAATCATGTCTTTCGTTCCCTTCCACTCCTGGATGTCCCTGACAGTAAATCCACGTTATTCCCGCCTACGTTGATGTGTCGATGTTTGGTATCCACTTCTACAACACTTCTCGAACTGTAACATTATGAAGTACCGCTTGAGAAGGAGAAACAATAATTCCTCTTGTAACTTTGTTTTCTGCTATCCATTTCAGAGCTCCAGATACTGCCTCCATCCTCCTGCTTAAAGTTGTATAAAAAAGCACCATTACATTATGCCACCATCTTTCCCAAGCTAAACAGGGCACAAAATACTTTGAATACAAATGTTACAGATGGGCTCTAAGAATATCACTGATAAAGAAAAGAACAAATGCATCAATACTTCAAGAACTAAATGTTGAAGAAGAGTGGCTTTTAAGACGATAAAACACATATTCTCTTCGCTTGTTACGTCACGAAAATAAAAAATAAAAAACACAAACAAACAATAATGGAATGGTATACGCCTAGGAAGAGAACAGCACGAAGGCCAAAAAGAAATCGGCTTCAGGATGTAATTAATGATCTACAGATGGGTATCCCGGAAGCGGAACATCTTGTTTGTGATCGAAAAGTTTTCCAGAGGATTGTTATGGGAGAATGGTTCTGCAAATTAGAAGGCAATGTCTGGCTGACCATATTTCCCTTTATTCTAGCAGAAAAACCCCAGCCATGCATATGTTCCGTGGTAAACAGAATCATCGGTCTATACTACTGGACCGGAAAATTACATGTGATACCGCAGGCAGAAAAGCAGCAAACAGGCAACAAGGGGCATGATGTCCGAATCCTGTATGCGTCATTAGCAACTAAACGAGGACATTGATTATACAAAGTTAGACAATTAAATATTCAAAACGATTTTATTATGACCAAATGTAAAAAAAAAAAAAAAACGCCATAGATAAATCAAAGCGTGTAATCCAATCTGGCACGATTCTTATAAGATGTTGTTAAAAAGTGGCACCAGCCGGTCAGCATGCCACATGTAAATAGTAATTTTGTTTAGCTGGCGAAAGTTGCGTTGTTACGTATGCAGCATGAAGCCAAACGTGAAACGTAATTATATTTCAAAATCAGAAATGTGCAGCTGAAGTGATAAGATAAGTTATAAGGATCAATTTTTATCTAATGCTGAAGTAGTTTAGAAAAGATTAAAAATAAAACTTGGCCGGAGTGTCCAATTTCTGTTCGGAATGATAAGGTCATTGCCAAAATTATAGAAAACTAATGTCTGACTGTGACGGTAATCGCAGATGGTAACATTATATAATTTTTGACCTTTTAGGGTCGTGGGGGTGTGTCGATGGAAGCACTAACACACAAAACCTGCTGTCTTTCTGTGTTTACCATTTGATTAACAAGTCTATGGTATCTGTACACTTCTTGATGTCATTATAGGTTCTTCTTTGCCCTCCTCTTCTTTGACTACAACCCTCCCACCCCCTCCCTTTCACCACTTTCCATCACCAATGCTCATTCAAGTACAGTCCTTGCAATCGAATTCTATCTTTCTAGGTGCCTGAACCAAACTAGTCCGAGACGTTTAACTACTGCCAAGCGAGGCTCCTGATGTCCTGCAAATAGTTTCTTTGGTCTTCGACACATGTGTTAATTTTTATTTCGAAATAGCTGATTCGTAAACTTCGTCTGTATTATTTACATTAAAAAGCCTGCATCCTCTTCTTTTCGGTTTGAGTATAAGAAGGTAAGACCATTAAATTGAAGGGTATATTGAGGTTAGTTGCGTATCCTTTACAGGACGTTGCAAAACCAACCCTAACAGACTGTTGTGTGGTTTTTCTAGGCACATTTACGTCAAGTAGTTTTGCAAATGGTTTTCTGGACGGTCGGCTTTCTTGATACCACTAACGAAACCAACGCAAAGCACATGGCCCGCAGTTGGGATCGAACCCGGCATTCCGGGAGTACGAAGCGTTCGCATTGACTTAGCGACTGAGCCGACGTAAAGGTATATATTGACATTAAATGTTATGCTGATTTTGCTCTTCCATATCGTACTCAGCTGGGACATCTAGGCAGATGAATATTTTGTTCAATTTCAGATGAAGAAAACAACTGATGGTCAAAAATATACTTCGTCAGTTCAGCTAACCGAAAAGCACTAATATGAGTTTGTGGTGTTAGAAAGCGGAAGAACAGGCCTCATTTTGAATAATGGGAAGACAAAGGTGAAGGGGTATAAAAAAAAAAAAAAAAAGAATCATTCCTAAATGTTTAATAAAAGTCGATGGTGTTATTATTTTGGGAAGTACATAAATTTAAGTATCTGGGGACATGGATAACATCAGATGGAAGATGCATAACTGAGATAAGAAATAGAATAGGACAGGCAAAAACTGCATTTTATAAAATGAAGAACATTTTGTGCAATTTATTCTTATCATTGAGAGTTAGAAAAAGAATTCTTGCCTGCTACATACATCCAGTTTTAACATATGGCTGTGAATCCTGGATAATCGGTAGGCAGGCCAAACAATTTCTTGAGGCCTAAGAGATGTGGTTTTACAGAAGAATGCTTAAAATACCTTGGACAGCCAAAAATAGCAACCAAGAGGTTTTGAAAGAGGCGGAAGCCCGAAGAAAACTTACCACAGACATCAGAAGGAGACAGTCATCATTTTTCGGCCATGTTATGAGAAGAGGGAAAATAGAACATGTTGTGACCACTGGAAAGATCTGTGAGAGGAAAACAACGAGAGAAGATTCTTGACAGTTTTGTTGCATGACATGGAGGTGTGTCGGCACAAGAACAGATACATGCTACAGACGATCGCAGATTGTAGAGAGGCATGATCGCCCACGCTAGTCGACAAGGAACCTGATGATGATGAGTTTGAAAAAGAGTTAGTGTTTATAATTGGCTCTATGCTTCATGCGTAACGTTGCAACCTTCACTAGTTAAACAAGATGACGGGTTAATTGGTACATGCTGACTGGGTGGTGTTAAATTGTTACCAAACCGTCGATAGATGGTGCCTTTTTTGAATAACATTCTCTGCTTCATGGAAGGCTTTTTAGATCTATCCATTAAAACATCAATCTCCTTATATAATTCAAGTACTGTGTATTTCGAAACTCCGCCCACTGTATCAGAGGTTTGAGGTTTAGACAATGGATCAACATCATAACACACGGGTAGTAACACCGTTCTTATTTTCGATTACCAACTGCCAAGGAATTTATTATGTGCGCAACAATGCACACTGGCGTCAGATCTCACTACCCGGGGGGGGGGGGGGGGGGGGGGGAATTACTGGTAGTCCAAGTTCACGTAAAAAAAATACCAGCTTTTACTGGGGATTGAACGCGTACCTCTAAAACTCGAGACGGGCACCATGCCCTGGGACCACGCAGCCTCCTCGACTGCATCAGAGTAGATCATAATGTTGAAATAATATTTTTTAAAATACTTTTCGAAAGCGTAAAGAGCGGGTCAGCCTATCCGCCATATTTAACGAGAGAGTCTGTGATGCATAACAATAGATGATATCCTTAGGTACACGGCAGTCAGTTGATGAATGACGCTAATGATCAAAACATGAATGACCAGGATATATGATAGGCACATGATGATAGCCATTACGATATTGATCCACAACTCTAAATGTCGCGAGATCAATAAACAAAATCATAAACACCGTACTGTAGAGACTGCTAGTACTGTTGTAGATGTAATAAAGAGCGTGCTAATTATATATATCTATAAAAGTAAATAAAGTAAAGATCCTTTTTCGCCGCCTTTGTGCGTTTAGGGCATATAGGGCTACACCTATATTTGTGTAGACTTTCCGAAACTGCACCCGATTCCCACTGAAGGCTGTTTTTCTGCCTTTAGCAGAAAAAAAAATATGGCTGTTATAACAATAATTATCACGAGGTTATCTCACAGACACAAGTCTAAATGTGTGTAAAGCCAGGAGAATGAACTTCGTTGCCCTCGGTATTATCGTACGCAGATCTGTCTCAATCCATGAAGCCCGAACTCTGTAGCTCCAGCAACGCCTCCAGAGATAAAAATACATACACTGATTAAAAAAAAAACGGACGTTCCTAGAATCGAACCGACAACATTAATGAGATCTTAGCAAACACCCCACCCTCCTTGCCCGCCCCCCCCCCCAGCCCACCCCCCCCCACACACACACACAAGGGGCTTTACATTAAAAAAATGCAGACCTTAAAAGTTAGATATAAGTGACAACAATATGCCGGCTAAGTAATTTGTTTTTTGAGTTGTACATGCTTTTGTTTTTTTATAAAATGTTATAACGCGGCCTCTGTAGCCGCAAAGTTTACTTTTCCTGGTAAAAGTAACGTTTGTCACTTCTGATTGGTAGTTCCTGAACCTGTCACCTTGGCACAAGGTTACAGGGGTGTTCCGCTATGCCGTTGATATCGCGTGTTGTATATTTCAGGCACGCCAGCGCTTTTAACACTTTAAAACATGGACAGACTGGTCCTAACACAACCGCACTAGAGAGTGCTGCAACCTATGTAAAAGGCATTTCCTTTCTCGGAATGTAAACGAAAATGCAAGACATCACAGAATGCAAACAACAAAGCGGGACACCACCGTAACCTTCAGGAGAGTCGACCAGCCCAACAAACTTGTAAATTAAAAGTGACCTACTCTATTAGGGGAGATTAACGTGAACCTAGCTATTTTCTTTTGCGTTTGTTACATTGTCAATCCCGCTTATATACTTCTAAGTGGAAGTGGAAGTTTTAGGACGGCGTGACCTTAACAAAAGACTGAGTGACATTGAGTTAGACTGTACGAGTAGTAGAGAGACTGTCACGGAAGTCACGACGTTTTGAAACTTCCTGTTTCTTCTCTACGCGGTGTGGCGTAGGTTGTCATGTCTATCCACAACAAATTTTGTTTCTTCTTAAAGTCTGTACTGTGTGGCATAGGTAGCCATCTCTATCCACAGCTTTATGTCTTCTTCTTAAACTATGCCGTGTGGCGTAGGTAGTCATGTCAATCCACAACCTTCTGTCTTTTTCCTAAAGCCTATTCCGTTTGGCGTAGGTTGTCATGTCTATCCACAACCTTCTGTACGCGTACTTTCAACTAACGATCACACAAATCATCCTACATGCCATAATGTCAAATATATATAATGCTATAAAAATTCTCATAAAACTATCAAATCTAATAGGATATTTAGATCTAACTTTAGGTTTAGGTAGAATCTCGCGTTTTTTTACAAAATAAAAATTTACAAAATTTAGTTGTATTTTTTCACGTACTAATGGGACAGCCAGGGCACAACTGAAAAACGTAACTGTGTCTGTAAAAAAAAAAAAAAACACGACGTATAGTCACACTCGATATAGTCCACATCATCATGGCCGCTTTTACTTCCTAGGTCTTTACTTGGTACCCATTTAAGGCTGGATCGACCTGGGAATCAAGGTCAAGTTTAGAGAAAAAATTTTTTTGGCGAATGTCTTACCGCTACACCACAGCGGCTCCCTGACATTTACATAATTAATTTAATTGATGGTGGTGGGGCTTTGCAAAAAGAAAAAATCAGCATTCCCGAAGGTGTTTGTTCTAGCTTACAAGTGTGACTAGGCTGTGTGCGTCACAGTAAATGGCTTTAGCATTGCAATCCACTGGGAGCCATAAAAACAACTCCTGCAGTGTTGAGCCGATCAAAGGAAACAGACCCAAAAACTGTCGCCGTTGGCGACGAAGTCGTCTACCAGCGAGCTAAAAGGTGACCCGGTTGCCGATTAATTTAATCGATAGTCGCACCGGCTGCAATATAAATACTCGTGTAAGTTGGCGTGACTTAGATCTTTCTAGCAGCTGTCAGTATTGAGATATTTGCTATGCCTAGATTTTCGTTTTAATTCTTTGTCTGTTGACGCGGTTCGTCAGTTTTAAACGCCTGGTGAATTTGGTACGTGTCAGTTATCTTATTGTTTTTCGCGTTGGTTTTGCTAAAACATAGTCGTTGTTATTATTGTTAGTGTGGTTGCTATTGTAGTTGTTAATAGGTTTGATGTCGCTGTCCTACCTGTTAAATATCATGTTGTTGATGACAGAGATGAGGTAGGACCGAAGACAGTGGCTGGAGTTTATGAAGCTGTCAAGACTGACAAGTATCAGTTTTATATTGGTTCCTCCCCGTGTAGGTTCCTGGGCCCTATCATAGGGAACACAAGAATAAGACCCACAGGCTACCCAAAAAGCATGTCGTAAGAGTAAACTTATTGGGAGCTCCCTTCGATGTCAGAGTGTATCTGACTGAGAGGACAGGAACCAGCAGTCTGCCTACAAATGAGTCAGATCTGTAAAAAGGATGCATACGCAACTATCAGGTTCTGTAACAGGACTGCAGTCCAAAAGTGGATGAAGAACCAGAACTTTCCACCAAAGTTTACAAATGGTGAACATGAAGAAGAAGAAGAAGAATATGTGTCTCAGGGCAAACAGTGTTGCAAGGAAATGAGCAAGCTGATGAATGAACGAATGAGATTTATGCCCACCAGGACATCCACTAAGCGATTAACACCCGGTGACACAAAGTGCCACCATGAGGATGAGGATCACCGGTGCGAGGTCCTAGAAGCCCTGTTCAACCGTTAGGTTATATTAGATCGCCCTGACTACATCCGGGGAAGGGCTCTACAAGCTGATAAACTTGCAGGTAAAGCTACTGTGGAGCGTGCATGAGCCAAGGAGCTGGCTGATAGTGTCAATGCTCTACAGGAAGTAAGACGTTTGCGAGAACCAAGTGATAAATGTGAATCTTCAAACTTGACAAGGCTGTAGGAAAAACATGTTTAAAAAAACGAAACTTTCTGCTGGAGTTAAAAGCCAGTAAACGTAACAATTTACAAACAAATTGACCGACTACCATCTTGCTGTCATCGTTGTTATTACTGTGATTGTTGTTGTTGTTGTTGCTTTTGTTTTTGTCGGTGGTTTGATAGGAAAACACAGAATCCTTCAAACCGGCATTTAGAGTGATCATGACTGAACCACAGAACAGTCACCAAATGAGAACACAAAACTGTCATTACTGCGTGTATTTTGAACAGGGTGCAGCAGAAGGGAGGGGAGGGAGGGGGTTCCAGGAGTGAAAGCGGTTGCTGGGGGGGGGGGGGTGGGTGGGTTGAAGCCTGATGTTCAATGTAGGTGATAAGTTATCCATCCCCACCCACTTACACACACACGCACACACACACACACAAACACACACATAAATTTACTCAGGATTCAAAACTGTGTGGCCCGTAAAAATGCATCTCTCACTAGATAAACAAAATGGTGGATTACTTGTCGTCTGATCAACGGGCTGTTGCGGAATTCTGCCAGATGCTAGATAGATGCTGCTGCTTTAGATTTAAGATGTTTTCTGATCACAGAAGTTGTTAACTTAATTACTTTTTGTTTCCCTTAAAACTTTGCAGAAAGAAGCTCTCCTAAGACATCACATCTTTGTTATTTTGATCTTCCGCTCGTTAGTTTTATTAAGTGCCCATGTTTGGCACTGGTATCACAATGTCGACCAAAAATACTGCATACCGCAATTATGGAAGTGAGCAACGAAGTATATACCGTTATATGATTAGATAGACAACTACCGCGATGCTGTGTTTGAAAAACACTTCTGTAAATAATCTGATATTTTGAAGAGGTGGATGTTTATTGCTAGTGTACTTGGGTAGGAGGAGTGGGGGAGGGAGGGTTCAAAATGCTATTTGGCTGCTTCTATGAATAATCTCTCCATTTTTATTTTGTTTATCATAAGCAAACTATACCCAGATTCTACATAGAGGACACGCCTCTGTCCAAGATGATAAACACAAGGCTACTGTTTGTTGCTGTAGTGGCCACGACGTTGCTAGAACATATGGGCGCACCCTGTCCCGTAAGTTGGCTAACTTTTATTTGATTTGGTATTCTAAATGAATAAGAAGAGCATTAAAAGAAATAGAAGAAGAAGAAGCAGCAGCAGCAGAAACAGAAGTAGTAGAAACAGCAGCAGCAGCAGCAGAAGAAGAAGAAAAAGAAGAAGAAGAAGAAGAAGAAGGAGAAGAAGAAGAAGAAGAAAAAGAAGAAGAAGAAGAGGAAGAAGAAGAAGAAGAAGAAGAAGAAGAAGAAAAAGAAGAAGAAGAAGAAGAAGAAGAAGAAAAAGAAGAAGAAGGAGAAGAAGAAGAAGAAGAAGAAGAAGAAGAAGAAGAAGAAGAAGAAGAAGAAGAAGAAGAAGAAGAAGAAGAAGAAGAAGAAGAAGAAGAAGAAGAAGAAGAAGAAGAAGAAGAAGAAGAAGAAGAAGAAGAATATAATAATAATAATAATAATAATAATAATAATAATAATAATAATAATAATAATAATAATAATAATAATAATAATAATAAGAAGAAGAAGCAGAAGCAGAAGAAACAAGAAGAATTTAAAACATTAAAGACACTACGCTTTCACGGTATGACAATAGCCAGTGGAAGCTAACGTGCAGAAGTGGTTTTTGATAATTATGATGATGTTATTTGTTAGTTAGCATGTTAGTATACCTTTAGAACTATCGAGTTTGATTGACTTGTTAGCAGTTTATTAAAATGATCTTTCTTCAGTCAATAAATACATTTATCTTTCTCTCTAGCAAATAGTAAGTGATGAAAGCTGTATTCGTGTGCGCCGTGTCTTGTTCTGTCATAATTTCAACAATAAGCCATTTATTAGAGCTCCTTCAACCCTTTCAGTACCAGAAGATTTGACAGCCAATGCCCAAGTGGGCACACAATCATGAAAGCTAACGTCAGGCTAAATTCAAAGGATGCGGTCACTCGGGTAGCCAGATTTCTTTTGTATTCTCTGGCCAAAATTAAAATTAAAGAGAACACATTGTTGGTAGGTTAAGCCTCACTAGGAGAATCATATTAACACTACGCTTTGTGTGGGACTGAAAGAGTTAAGATGTACTTTGATTTTCGTCTCTCATTTATTTAACTGGTGTTTAAAAAAAAAAGTGTATTATGATTTGCTCCAAATATCTGTTGCACTGTCTGATTCGGGAAGTTGACATCCATAATCAGATGATCAATCTGGCAAGTCTTTCAAAAATTAATTTGGATTTTAAGTCTTACAAGTTTTTAAATATCTAATTTTAGATTGCAGTGACAAAATGTCGGCGTCTGTAGCTCAGACATTAGGGCCGGGTTCGATCCCAGCTGCAGCAGATTTATTTTACATTGGTATCAACAATGGTACCGAGGACAGACCCGTACAGACGCAAAGGCAAACTTATGAACCTAACATTCGCCTAGAAAAACCACATCAGGAAAAACAACAATAAAATGCTGGAGTTGGTTATATTACGCTCTGTAAAGAATACGCAACTAAGTAACTAAAATACACACAAACACACAGTGAGAGAGAGAGAGAGAGAGAGAGAGAGAGAGAGAGAGAGAGAGAGAGAGAGAGAGAGAGAGAAGGGGGGGGGGGTGAGAAGGGATATTTAAAGAGGCAAAAAGAGTAAACAAACGAAGAAACGTTAACAGCAAACTACCGGAATAGTTTTTTTTTTTTTTTATTGAAAGCCACATTTACGAAATAGGATGTTTTATGAGCCCTGGACAGTAAATTAAATAGCCTAACAACTTCTCAAAGCTTTAGAGCAGGTGTCGTTTTACAGAAGTATCCTTAGAATTCCTCGGACAAATAAGAAAAACAAATATTTTTAAGAGGGAAGCGCTCGGAGACAACTTATCATAAACATAATAACTAGACTGTCATCATTGTTTTGGCCATGTTATGAGAAGAGAGGCTCTGGAACATTTATGACCACTGGAAAAATCTGTGGACAGAGAGACAGTGGAAGACAGCGTGGGAAGATTCTTGACTGGGTTTTTTTTTTCACACACACACATAACACACACAGACTCACACGACACCACACTCTCGCACAGGCACGCGACAACACACACACCCACACGATACCACACTCACACACACGCACGCGACAACACACCAACACGATACCACACTCACACACACGCACGCGACAACACACCAACACGTTACCACACTCACACACACGCACGCGACAACACACACAAACACATGCACATATTTATGTTTGTGTGTCTTGCCCATCAAGATGATGATGACACATGCACATATTTATGTATGTGTGTCTTGCCCATCAAGATGATGATGACACATGCACATATTTATGTATGTGTGTCCTGCCCATCAAGATGATGATGACACATGCACATATTTATGTATGTGTGTCCTGCCCATCAAGATGATGATGACACATGCACATATTTATGTTTGTGTGTCTTGCCCATCAAGATGATGATGACACATGCACATATTTATGTATGTGTGTCTTGCCCATCAAGATGATGATGACACATGCACATATTTATGTATGTGTGTCCTGCCCATCAAGATGATGATGACACATGCACATATTTATGTATGTGTGTCTTGCCCATCAAGATGATGATGACACATGCACATATTTATGTATGTGTGTCTTGCCCATCAAGATGATGATGACACATGCACATATTTATGTATGTGTGTCTTGCCCATCAAGATGATGATGACACATGCACATATTTATGTATGTGTGTCTTGCCCATCAAGATGATGACACATGCACATATTTATGTATGTGTGTCTTGCCCATCAAGATGATGATGACACATGCACATATTTATGTATGTGTGTCTTGCCCATCAAGATGATGATGACACATGCACATATTTATGTATGTGTGTCCTGCCCATCAAGATGATGATGACACATGCACATATTTATGTATGTGTGTCCTGCCCATCAAGATGATGATGACACATGCACATATTTATGTTTGTGTGTCTTGCCCATCAAGATGATGATGACACATGCACATATTTATGTATGTGTGTCTTGCTCATCAAGATGATGACACATGCACATATTTATGTATGTGTGTCTTACCCATCAAGATGATGATGACACATGCACATATTTATGTATGTGTGTCCTGCCCATCAAGATGATGATGACACATGCACATATTTATGTATGTGTTTCTTGCCCATCAAGATTATGATGACCACTATTTTTTATCAAGTATAAGTACGAAGATGACTGATGAGGCCGATGCGGGCCGGAAACGTTTTTGGACAGTGAGGACAGCTAATGAGTGTTGTGCCAAGGAGGGGATCGACTGCAGTCGCCTTTCTGTGCATTCTTTCCCTAATCAGTCTTGCTGTTTTGTTTGCTTCACATGTAGCCGCGCCCTTGTGTAGAGTTGCATGCCGTGCATTTCGGTCTTGAGAGGCAGCCTCCCCTTGGTGTCATTCATCCTAAATGGTTTGAGTGAGGTATTTAGGGTGCCTTAAAGCATTTCTTTTGCCCGCCTTGGGAATGTTTCCCATTTTGCAGCTCACCATAGAATGGTTTTTTTGGGAGCCTGTGATCTGATATGCGTGCCACATGGCCAGCCCAAGAGTGTGAATGCTGGGCATGGCTACTTTCTCAAGCACTACGGTATCAGGTACTTTGTCTTGCCATCTGATATGCATTAGTTTTCTAAGCTAGACTGTGTAAAAGTTGTTTAACTTTCTGGCCTGGCGCTGGTATACAGTCCATGTTTCACATGCAAACAGCATGTGTTCGCGGATTCCTTATTTGTAATAATGTATGTCTATATATATATATATATATATATATATATATATATATATATATATATATATATATATATATATATATGTGTGTGTGTGTGTGTGTGTGTGTTTGTGTGTGTGTGAAATGCTGTCTCATTTGATCTTGATTGCAGGATCTGGCGACTTTCTCAAACATTTGATCTCTTTGACTCGAATTTGATGTAACTCAGCCTTTGCTAATATCGAACTTTGGCACTTGTAACACTGTTTGGATATGACCAGACCAGTTATAATCTGTCTCTTGTTAGTCATCCGTTTGTTTGGATGTTGTAATAAATGTGTCGATCTGTTTTTAAAAAAATGGGAAAACAACATTTTTAAGCTTTATGTTTTTTTTTTTTTTAAATTTAAAGAAAAACAAACTAGAGCTAGACAAAGAACTCATTAATTCCTGAAAATTTTTATATTTTTACACAGTTAATGTATCTGTTATCAGTTTACGAAAATTATTTTTTATTGTTCCACAAATTACATACATAATTATTTTCCTCAGCTTAGAGTAAGTCATGTCATTTTTACTCACTCTTTAGAGAGAGAAACGTGTTCTTGTGGATTAAAAAAAAAAAAAATTATCTTGTATCCCAGGTCGACCCAAAAAAAAAATGGTAACAGGTAACGTTGTGGGAAGTAAAGGTCGCCGCAAAGATGTTTTTTTTACATATGGATATGTAATTCATCTATGGAAATGTAAGTCTTGCACCATGTGAACAAGGAATTAGGTAATTAAAAATAACAATTTACATTTTAACTTGCTTATCTCCCGTGCCGATAATTTTCAGAAGGTCCTACGTGATCCACTAGGTTACTTATCTCCCTTATTGTACATGTCTTTTAGTAAAACAGCCTCACTCAGTCTACTTGATGATGAACCCCCACAAGCTCTTTGGGTTCGTGTCTTTAAGGATGGTCAGCACAACACGCAAGAGGAAACGGAGGAGCAGTAGTGTACGCTGAGCATCCCAAAAAGATGTGGTTTCACCAGTCTCCCAAATTTTGTTACAGTTTCAGTGAGGATGTCGATGACGTCATCTCCTCCCGTCTTAGGAATCTCAGCTAGAATGTTGTCATTTCCCAAAGCTTTTCAAATTCTTTGTTAATTTCATGTACGGTTCTACCTCCTCTCTAAGTATTAGGACATTGTCATCTTCCTGCGCTTGGTTGCTGTCAAAGTGGTCGGTGCTGTTATTTGTTTGTTTGTTATACAGGCTCGAAAATATTTAGACCATCTATTTAGGATATCATACTTTCTGTGAGTAGGTTACCTCCTGTGTCTTCGATGGTTACTTCTTAAACTTTTCTCTCGATTGATGTTTGACATCATGCTAAAACATTTTTTTTTGTGGGGGGGGGGGGGGGGGGGGGGGGGGTGCTATTTTTCAGCTAGTTACAATCTTTTGTTTCTTCACATTTGCTTTCTATCAAACTTTCTTTTGACTCGCACATGCTTTTCCTTTTCTAATCTGAATATTTATCTCTCTATACTTGTCTGCTAGTGGATGATGGTGCCTGTCTTTCTTGAGGTGCCTTCGCCGGTAATACATCCTTACGTATATCCCAATAATTTCTTGTACTTTTTCATTCATTATTTTGGTGAATTCATTTTTTAGTGTTTCTACGCTGTTCGTATTGGTAATCCTGGCTCTGAAATTTTCATCCACCCCCGGATCCTTCAGTCTGTCAATGTCCTATTTCAGTCGTATGTTCATGGCACGATTTAAACGTTTGAGGTGGATTATAAAATCTAGCAGCACCATAGTGTGGTCATTTCCTATATCAGCTCCTGGATAGCTCCTTGTCTTCGCTTTGTTTATCCCAGATTTAAAACGTTTTTAGACAAGAATGTAGTTAATTTGGTTGTGATGTTCTCCATTTGGTGGGTGTCATGTCCAAATTCTTGATGCCTTTTACTTGGGTGGTGTGTTTGCAAAGGGGGTTGTTGAATTGAAAACATTCCAGCAGTCTAAATGCTCCCTTATTGGTAATTTTGTTGCAGAAAGGTCCACATGTGTCTCTCCAGTGGGTGCCATGTCCAAATTCTTGATGCCTTGTACTTAGGTGGTGTTTGCTAAGGGGGTTGTTGAACTGGAAACATTCCAGCAGTCTAAATGCTCCCTTATTGGTAATTTTGTTGCAGAAAGGTCCACATGTGTCTCTCCAGTCTACTTGCGCATCTGTTCCTTCCTTAGCATTCCAATCTCCATAGATTATCAGTACATTTCTCTTTGTTGTTTTGTCAATAATTTTTTGGAACTGGTTATAGAAAACCTCAAAAAAGTTGTCATCGTAGTCTGAAGTTGGAGCATATACTTGTATGACTGTAATATTAAAAGGAGTTGCCTTAAAACGTACTGATATGAGCCTGTCTGAAACAGGGTTGCATTCAATAATTGTGTTGTTTAATATTGTATGCAGAAGAAAGCAAAGGCCGCTCACTCCTCTATCCTCCCCACTGAAGTAGAATGTATGTCCTTGATCAGTTGTTATTATCCAAATTCTTTCCACCAAATTTCACATAAACCAATGAGATGCCAAGTTTACCTTACCATCAAGTCTCACATAGACTAGTGAGATGCCAACTTTACCTTTCCACCAAGTCTCAAATAGACCAGTGAGATGCCAACTATACCTTTCCACCAAGTCTCACATAGACCAGTGAGATGCCAACTTTACCTTTCTACTAAGTCTCACATAGATCGGTAAGATGCCAGCTTTACCTTTTCACCAAGTCTAAAACACAGACCAGTGAGATGCCAACTATACTTTTCCATCTTATGTCACATAGACCAGTGAGATGCCAACTTTACTTTTCCACCAAGTCTCACATAGATCAATGAGATACCAACTTTACCTTTTCACCAAGTCTCACATAGACCAGTGAGATACCAACTTTAACATCCCACAAAGTCTCACATGGGCCAGTGAGATGCCAACTTTACCTTTCCACTAAGTCTCAAATAGACCAGTGAGATGCCAACTATACCTTTTTATTTTGTGTCACATAGAGCAGTGAGATGCAAACTTTACCTTTCCATCAAGTCTCACATCGGCCAGTGAGATGCCAACTTTAACTTTCTATTTTGTGTCACATAGACCAGTGAGATGCCAGCTATACCTTTCCACCAAGTTTCACATCGACCAGTGAGATGCCAACTATACCTTTCTATCTTGTGTCACAAAGACCAGTGAGATGCCAACGATACCTTTCCACCAAGTCTCACATAGACCATTGAGAAGCCAACGATACCTTTCCACCAAGCCTCACATAGACCAGTGAGATGCCGGCTATACCTTTCTCCAGCTCATGTTTTAACTCTGCTAGCTTTCCAATCTGCTTTAAGGAACGGATATTCCACATGTCAAAAACTGCTCTTTTCTCCACGTCTGCACTTCCTCTAATGATGATCAGTAGCTAGCTCTTCTCGTCTGCCTTGATGTGGGATGAATGGCGCGGTCCAGCAGTGGTAAACCCAGCGACGACTGATGCGTTGTAGAAGTATCCGATCTATTTGTCAACAGCATGGTGCTTCTCGAACAGTATTTCAACCCTGATGGGGCCCACTCCTCTCCAGTGGTTTCTTGTCCCCGTTAGCCTGGATCCTCATAGATACAGTTTCCAGTCTGCACTCCAGGAAGGTGGGGTCGGCTTTTGCGATCACAAGACATCAGGAGACTAATATTTATCGCTGTTCACCCTCCAAGGAGAGCTAGCTGCCCCCAACAATGCTGGTTGCAGTGACAGGCCTGGCCACACATCGATGTCATGTTTATATATATAAATTCATAAAATGAATCTAAAGTAAAAATACAAAGGCTTTAAACAGTGATATTTTTTTTTAAAGAAAACTGTTGTAATATCTGGTCTTTTCCATACCTCAATGTATGTGAAGGAGATGAAGCGAAAGAAGAAGAAGAAGAAGAAGAAGAAATAGAAGAAGAGGAAGAAGAAGATGAAGAAGAAGAAGTAGTAGTAGTAGTAGTAGTAGTAGTAGTAGTAGTAGTAGTAGTAGTAGTAGTAGTAGTAGTAGTAGTAGTATTAGTAGTAGTAGTAGTTGTATTAGTAGAAGTAGTAGTAGTAGTAGTAGCAGTAGTAGTAGTAGTAGTAGTAGTAGTAGTAGTAGTAGTAGTAGTAGTTGTTGTTGTTGTATTAGTAGAAGTAGTAGTAGTAGTAGTAGTAGTAGTAGTAGTAGTAGTAGTAGTAGTAGTAGTAGTAGTAGTAGTAGTAGTAGTAGTTGTATTAGTAGAAGTAGTAGTAGTAGTAGTAGCAGTAGTAGTAGTAGTAGTAGTAGTAGTAGTAGTAGTAGTTGTTGTTGTTGTTGTTGTATTAGTAGAAGTAGTAGTAGTAGTAGTAGTAGTAGTAGTAGTAGTAGTAGTAGTAGTAGTAGTAGTAGTAGTAGTAGTAGTAGTAGTAGTAGTAGTAGTAGTAGTAGTAGTAGTAAAAGAGGATGGGGAGGAAGAACAAAAAGAGCAAGAGGAAAAAGAAGAAAACAAGAGGTGGCTATTTATTAAAATGCTCTGTTTATTATCTAATATTTCAATACTGAACTCTGTATCTTAGCCAAAGGTAAGTAAGTAACTGAATTTTCATTTGTTTGTTTTGTATACACTGAGTTACATATCCTTTTATTTCACTGTTGTTTTTTTTTTTTTAAATCATTATGCGTTGATGTAACTCTGTAGTAACGCACCTGACGAGAGACGAAGAAATATCCCTAGCAATTGTGCAATGTATTGCTTGTGCCTGCTCAGCGACTCGATGAGCTGGCTGGAAAAAAAACTGGTGTAGTATTTTCAGTAACAGTGGATCCATTTGATACAGCAAACAGAGATTTGCAAAATGACTGTTACTTTTGTCGAAGGGTATGCTGGTGTGAAATGCAATGAGAGAACAGACGCACTGGCTGGAAGTGCGAATATCAAGGATGAGCTATCTATGTACAATTGAGAAAAGGTGATCTAACTGAGAGGAAAGAGAAGTGCCTGTGGGTTCGTAGCGAAAGGCGATGGGAAATCTTTAGTGCAAGACAGCCTAGCATATGACACCACAACATCTAACATGAGAATGGAGGAGGCGGTAACTGCAGCTCTCAGGTGGTTAGAGAACAAAATACATACACATGTCGTAATTATAACATACTCTGAAGGCATGCCGAAAAAGGCGAAGACATGTTTCGGGCAGAATCGCATGTTTCACTGGATAGGTCACGGGTAGTGAGCATACTTTGGATCTTTTCTCCAATCTGCGTGCTGGGTAATGAACAGACAGACCGACTTGGTGGTGAATTGATACATGACAAGGCAGATGTGGTCAATGCCCTTTGGGAACAAGCAATGGAATCAGTCGAGATAGAAGATTATTATGGCCTGGAGAAATTGAGGCACATGGGTGTAATCAGAGCGTCTGACCGGCTCACTACACTCAGAGGAAAGTCAACACAGACATTTAACCAGATTGTGATCGGTACCATTATTATTGGAGCTCTACGCTGGCAGATAAAGAATAGGACGGAGCATGCATGGGAATGCCC